>JAUUDW010626462.1:1114-11464 GCA_032361385.1 Panulirus guttatus
ATGTGAATCTTTGTAACTCGAGGAATGGCTAACTTGGTGTCTGCTCATGTCCATCCACATCTAAACTATGAAAGACCACCTCCTTATACTTATCTTGACTTCTAGTGTGTCACTTTCTAAGGGTCAGGTTTATAATCACCTGTAGAATTGATGAAACCCTTTTTGTTTTTTCTGGTCAGATCCACCCTTGATGTGCACAATTATGCCTATGATCAGTGCCTCTTTGTCTGAAAGATAGTTGATAAGGAGATAAGACAGAAAACATTTGGAACCTACATTATATACACAAACACTCAGTTAAGTTTATGGATTATTCAGACATTACTCAGCGACTTATATTTCTATAAGTCACGAAATTCCAAAATCCAGACATGGCTTGGTCCCATGAAGTTTAGCTTTTCAAAATTCTACCTGTATTTATGTATAGCCTGCATATATGCATATCTCCAATATATATGACACAAAATTTGCCTAGTTCTAGTTCAGTACAATGATAGTCATGAAAGTACATGACACAAACTACATACAGTACCCTAAATCACGACGGAAAAAAGCAAGAAATACAAATAACCAACACAGTATTACAGAAATTTTGGAAAAACGTGGCAAAGAATGAGGGTATTTGAAAGATGTGCAGGGTGAGACATTCAGTACATAGTCGTATGAAGACAAGATGGTATGGATGTGGTAACTGCATGGCTGGTAATATATTGTGCACATGAATAGGATTTTCTTGAGATATTTTAAGCAAGTTAATTGTATGAACAGTGATTGATTATGTATGTGAGAGAAAATTTGTTGAGATAGCATTAACATGCTAAATGAACAGCTGGTGTTGGCCTGTCCACGTGAGAGTATGGAGATGGTATGAAAGTTTGAGATAGAGTAGACATGTATATGCATAACTGATTGTTATGTGGTGAAGATTTCTTCATTACCTATACAAGTGGTAAGAAGGTAGGTAGATCATGCAAGAGCTGGACAGGCTCGCCAAGTGCGTTGTTAAGGTTTAAAGAAATGTAATGAGAAGATGCCTAAGAAAGTACATAAGTGCACACTGAAGATGTGTGTAAAAAGATATCCAAAAAGGGAATAGATATTAATTCCTAATGATTTCATATTAAGAGAAATGAATGTGTTTGAAGAGCCCTGTTACACTTAGCATGAGTTGAAGATGTGCATGGTTTTCAAATGTTAGCAAAGTTTTGTTGATGTTTCACTGGATGGATGATTATAAACCAGTTCATTATATCTATTTATTTCTGAAGTTGGTACCCCTGTCCTACCCCATGTACTGTATGTGGAAACAGAAGTAGGCTGAAAAAATTTGATAAGGTAAAAAGCAAGTACTGTACAAGTATTTGTGGGTTTATTCATACATAATGTTCTGGAAAGATGGGCAAAATTTTTCATTTTATCATTGCAAGGTTGTATATTTGTAAATTGTCCTGACTTAGATATTGTTTATACAGTATATTTCTGTAATTCACTGTCTTAGTTATGAGAACGGATATTTTGTCATATTTGTATTCTTATTAGTGGTTAAGGCTTAGGTTTTTTAATGACTTAATTTCAAGAATTTATACCTAAAAGTTGTTTAAGCAGAAACTGAATATTCCAGTAGTAAATCCGTTTTTACTTTATATAATTTTCTGTTAGGATGTAAGTCAAATATGAAAAATAGAAAATGAGTATGATGTTGCTGGTAAGCATAAGCAGTGAAAGTAGACAAACATCTAAATTTATATGCCAAATATTAGGATTAATTTAGTTGTAACATTTTTTCCTATGATTTTATCTGTATCAAAATAATTTAGTGTCTTTTTATAATAGATATTGTACATAGAAATGCAATATTGTCAGTTTTAGAATATATATACAGGTTGTACCTCTTTAATCCTCCAATCTTGGGAGCTGGCTCTTTCCGGACCACATAAAATGCCGGAAAACAGAAATTGAGCCATTTAAAGGGCCATAGGTGAATACTCTTACCAGTTACCATCAGCTTAGTTTTATGTGTTCCTGCAGCAATGCTGCAGCTAAGAATTGTTACCCCTATCTTTGGAATCCTTACCCCCAGATGGAGAGTCCTCAGTTCTTGGGGAAGGGTTTTTCGTGGCATACGACGCCAATATATGGCAGATTCGTGAGCATTTTACATTTATTCTGGGGTTAAGTTTTCTGCTGCCACAAGCTGTGCAAATTCATCCACAAACTTTGTCACAGCTAAGCATCTCCCCAGAAATGCTTACACCACTGTATACTTCTGTACTCCTGGCAGCTTTCAAAGTCTTCCAAAACTTTAAACTTTTCTGGCTTTCATTTTCAGCAAAAACTTAAAAATCTGCTCCTTTTTGTTTCTTTAAGTCATACACAGTTGACGATCCAATCTCATAGAACTCACACAAAGTCTCTACAGAAGTTCCTTTATCTAATTTTCTCAGTAACACCACCTTTTCAAACATCGATAATGATTTATACTTACATTTATTAGCACTAGAACCATCTTTTGAACCTCTTGGTCTCTTGGCTGACATCCTGAAGGGCTAAAATACAGCTGAATATAAGAAATTAACAGGAACTTAATTAGCATTGTAAACAAATTTTGGCACCTTAGCGCTGCTAACTTGCTAACAGTGCCACCCTGGTGGCAGATCCACAAACTATTAGTGGCAGATTCAAAACGTGCTGGACCTTGGGAGTTACCAGACCACAGAGCACCGGACCACAGAGGTACAACCTATACTTGATATTTCTTTTTTTCATACATATTCGCCATTTTCCACATTAGTGAGGTAGCGTAAGGAACAGATGACACAGCCTTTTTGGGAACAATCCTCAGTTGGCCCCTTCTCTGTTTATATTTATGTATACAATCTCTGAGGATAAGGGAGAAAGAATACTTCCCACTTATTCACAGCGTGTTATAGAAGGCAAACAAAAGGGGTGGGAACTGAGAGCTGGAAATCCTTCCCTCTTGTTTATTATCTTTTCCAAAAGAAGGAACAGAGAAGGAGGCCAATTGAGGATTTTCTGTCTAAGGGTCAGTCGTCTGTTTCTGACGCTATATCGCTGATGTGGGAAATGGCGAATATGTAGAGAGAGAAGAAAAAAATATATACAGTAAACCCTCACTATAACAGACTAATAAGGGTGAAGGGGTGGATGTTAATGCCAAAAGTCCATTAAATCGAATGTAACCCATGAGCAATTTTTTAATACAATATTCAATATACAGTAATACAATATACAGTTCAAACATTTTCTTGTAACTCCTCTATCACTTGATGCCATTTAGAATTGTAAGGACTGCAAAATTATTTAATAAATAAAGTCACAATTATCTTTACACAACCAGACTGCATGATAGCTTGAGGAAGACTGAGACCAAAACAAAACAAGTCTTCCCCACGTTACCAAAAGCAAGTGCGATTGAAATGCGCATGGTGTGGCATTTGAGATTTTTGTTTATTCTATTTTCTAAATTATTATTAATTGATGTATTATTATTTGTCCAGTCCGTTAAATCCGAAATCTGTTATATCAGGGTCTGTTAAATCAAAGGTTTGCTGTATATATATATTTTTTTTTGATACATATTTGCCATTTCCTGCATTAGCGAAGTAACATCAAGAACCGACGACTGAGCATCAGAGGGAAAAATCCACAACTGGCTTGTGTCTCTTTTTTCTTTTGGAAAAGTAAAACAAGATGGGAGGACTTTCAGCTTCAAGTCCAAGACTTAAATTAATTGCGCCTCCTTAGTTACACTGACAGTTTGCAAGTTTTTCTTTTTTAATTACTTGTATCTGTATACCATCCAACTTTTACTATACTAGTCTGTAAGTTTCTGATATCTTCTGCAATTACAAATAGCCACAGAGAGACCCAATGGTCTTTTTTTGCTTGAATTCCTTTGTTTTCTGCAATTAAAGGACCAGTTGTCTGGGTAATGACTACCTTGCTTCTAACATGTCTTTAGAATTCCTTAGGATTCCTTTTGCTTTTTTCAGCGATATACCCTTCATACAGACATTTACTTTGATGTATGTCTCATACTTTTACTACACCAAATTACTTAACACATTCTGTCATGTTGGTTTTTGTTCTCTTTGAATTACTCATGTGCTACTTTCTTCAAAAAAACTTTTTTTTATATCATTGTTTTACCATTTTTGCTTAGATGACTTTAACATATATGAGAAATGTATCTCAGCTCCTGCATTGAACTATCACTCATCTCCCTTTCGTCCACTTATCTCATTCCTTTCCTGTGTCAACATGCAGTCAAAGGAGCTCTCATTTCAGACAATATCTACTATTTTGGTAAGCTGTATTAGGATGGGCAGCTCTTTACTGAGAAATAATGTACATGGTATCAGCAGTATCATTCAGAAAATCAGTATCTGTATGATTAGGCATGTGGTTTTCCTTTATTTTTCCTGTGCTTGTCTTTTTTATTTTCCAGCCACCTTTTTGAACTGATTACTAAGTGCATTACTGAGTTAATGATACTTAAAGAGAACAAAATTTCATTTTTTTTTCTTTACAGGTACATGGAGTAAGCTTGTCGCGATACACAGAGATGACACGTTGTATGCCTGATAGACCTGACTTAGATGAGAAACTGACAGTGCATACACCTCGTGGTAATATCCAGGTGAGTACCTCAAAGCACATGATATCAAACGTGTTTTCATCACCTAATACGGAATGATTTAAAGGAATTATGTATCGCTGTTGCAAATGACAATATGTATATTTGGAAGTTGATATTTGTCTTCATATATGAAACACTTCTCTTTACAGGTCCATGCTCCTTATCTGGATTTAGCTTCCTTCACTCCACTTGTTCGACATGTTGTACCTACCCACCGCACAGGCAAAACTAGCCTAGCAGCAAGACTCTCACTTAGGCTTAACCCTGGACGTAGAATGGGTAAGTAGAACAGTATGATGGTGTAGTTTCAGTATTTGCTCACAGAACCTCCTTTTCATTGTCTTTTCTGCTTCTCCCTTTTTTCTAATGCATCCTTTCCAGTCATTACATCATGATAATCACTGATAGAGCAACATATCTCTCTTACCCTGTCAACAGTGGTGTCCTATAGGGTTCTGTCCTATCACCTACCCTCTTTCTTCTCTCCAGAAATGGTCTTTCTTCAACTGTAACTTATTCATTCATTCTCTCCCTTTCTAACACAGTTACATTTCATTTTTTTACACTGAACATATTTCCTCTCTTTATTTGAACCAATTCAGCCTTGCAGAATGTGAATCAGTAACCTGATTGACTTCAGGTGTAAATGTAATTTCTACCTATATCTTTGTCTGTAGCTCTCTTGTTTCATGCTGTTAAATTATCAGACATTACATTTCAGCCCATCAGTGACATTAACATGTTGGGCATAACCATATTGTGCATGTTATCCCGGAGGCACCACATATTGAATATCGTAAAAGCTGTTTCCCAGAAGCTAGGGTGTTGCATGTGCGCAGCAATTACTATCCTTGTAAGCACTGGAGTACTGCTCGCATAACTGGGGTGGCTATTCTTCCATCTCTCTCTTAGTCAGAGTAGAATAAAAACCTTAAGCATCATTAACTCTCCTCCTAGCACCTCTCTTCAGCCATCCCTCTCTGTCTGCCTTTCTTTATTTTCAACAAACTCAGATTTGGATAGGATATCTCACTGGATAACACAAAATCTTGTTAGGTTTAATGCCTCTAAGACCTAATTCTACTCCTTTCTTCATTGAAAACTCTTCACAGCTCTCATTTCTCCTTTGACGGTTCTGTAATTCCACCTCTTGACTCAGTGAACATACTTGGTATTACTGTAACAACCACTCTTTCTTGGAAACCTCACATTACAGGAATAGCTAAGTCTGGCTGTAAGAAACTGGGTGTCCTGTTTAGATGTCAAAACTTCTTCTCTTCTAAATAGTTGCTCTGTTTATACAAGGGATTGATTTGTCCTTGTGTGGAGTATTGCTTTCATGTTTAGGGTGGTTCTCGCTCTGTCTCCTTACTCGACAGAGTTGAGTTGAAAGCGATCCGACTTATAAACTGTCCCAGGCTAACTTCCAAATTTGACCCTTGCCTTACGCCACAGTGTTGGTTCACTTTCCGTCTTCTGTAGGTATTGCTTTGGTTTTTTCGCCTGAGAGCTGGCTGCTTGTGTGCCCTCACCACATGCTAGACCATAAAATGCTTGGCAAGCTGCTGCGTTACATGATTATTGTGTGGCCATCGGCAACTCAAGGGTGGGTCGTTTTGATACCTGCTTCTTTCCCTACGTGTCGAAGCTTCAGAACTCTATACCTTCCCATGTTTTTCTTAATAACTATAGCCTGGCACATTTCAAAAGACAGGTCTTTCACTTTCTCAAAGATTCGTAAATTCTTTCCCTTGTCTTCTCTTTCCATTTCATAATTCTTTCTATATTTCAATTAAGGCCTTGCCTTGATGTGGACTTTTGTTCATGACTGGAACCTTCAACATGAAAAAAAAAAGGAAAACGAAAGTTAAAGCCGTTAGTCCACATTATTATTGGTTCAGGTTTCTCAGATCTCTTCAAAATTTCATCAACTATTGTTAGAATTATTTCAAAGTCATTTAGGTTTGTTGTTGGTGGTCTGTCTTACACTGAGTGTATTGTGTTTATGACTGGAATGCTGACTATAAATAGTTAACATATATTGTAAGTCATCTTTATTATCTGCTTTCCTTCTAGCTGTTAACTGTTTTCCTTTTAGTTTAGTTTTATTGGCATGTATTACTATACTTTGTTGTTTGCCTGTGATTCTGTCTTTTCTGAATGTTTCATTTTGTTTAAAGTTTGCTTCATCTTTCCCTTTCTCATTAAAGCAAATTTCTGATATATCACTTGGGATTGCATTGTTATCCTTTGTGTATTTATGGGTGTAATGCACTTCGATTCCAGAGTTCTCACTTTGTAGAAAATTGTCTCCTTATGTATATTATCTTCCAAGGATTCTCATTTTCTTTGTTAGTCTTCAGCTGGTTTTTAGTTATTGTATCTTTCCTAATACTGTTTAATTTCTTGTGTATAGTTAGCTCATTTCTGTTTTAAAAATATATGTTTGTTATCTTAATCATGTGTGATTTTACTTTGCTCTCTTTCTATTTCAGCTAGAGCTTTCTGTATTTGGTTCTCTGACAAAAGATAGTTCCACTAGTCAGGTTGGTTCCTTTATTAGTCATAATCCGGACAGTAAATACTCAAATTCTCATTCCATCTTGTTCTCCTCCTTTGATTTGTTATGTATGTTTTGTGTTCTTGCCAATATTGACTCATTCCATCATATCATTCTGGTTTTTGGTAAATGGTAGCATGTTTTTTCTATATTCATATTTTGACCTTTTACTTTGCTATTTATGTGGTATCTCAGGTGATTCTTACATTTCTCCATCTGTGTTTTAGACTATGATGCAATATTTCACCCTCCTGTATGGTCAGGCCCCAGTCACTGAAAATCTTTTTCAGTCCATCCTTCCATATACGGTTTTGTCTTCCCCTCCTCCTTGTCCTCTCCACTTCTAACACATACATCCTCTTTGTCAATCTCTCCTTACTCATTCTCTTTGTATGTCCAAACTATTTCAGCACACCCTCTTCAGCTGTCTTAACCACACTTATTACCAAACCTATTTCTTACCTTTTTATTACTTGCCCAGTCAAACCACCTCACACCACATATTGACCTCAAACATTGTATTTTCAACACATCCACCCTTTTTTTGCATATCCTCATCTACATCCCATGCCTTGCATCCATATGACATAGTTGGGACTACTATACCTTTAAACATACTTATTTTTGTCCTTCCAGATAACGACCTTCAATGCTCCCAGAACCTTTACCCCCCCTCACCTGCTCTATGACTCACTTCCACTTCCACTGTTTTCCATTTACTACCATGTCCACTCCCAGGTAATTAAAACACTTCGCTTCTTCCAGATTTTCTTCATTCAAACTCACACCCCAAATAACCTGTCCCTCAACCCTAATAACCTTGCTAGCTTTCACTTACATATACTCTCAACCTCCTCCTTTCACACACTTTTTCAGATTTAGTTACCATCTCCAGTTTCTCATTTGCATCTGCCACTAGTGCTGTATCATCAGCAAACTATAACTGACTCACTTCAAGGTCCCCTCATCCCCTACAGACTGCATACTTTCCCCTCTCTCCAAGAGTCTTGCATTTATCTCCCTTACCACCCCATCCATAAATGAATTAAACGGCCGTGGTGACATCATAACTCTTGCTGCAGACAGATCTTAACTTGCAACCATTCACTCTTCTGTGTTCCTACTTGATAAAAACTTCTCCCTGCTTCTGGCAGCTTTCCTCCCCCACCATGTATTCTTAAGACTTTCCATAAGGTATCTGTATCAACCTTACCATATGCTTTCTCCAGATCCATATATTCCACAAAAAATTCCCTGTTTCTCTAAATATTTCTCACAATGCTTTAAAGCAAACACCTGATCCACACATCCTCTACCACTTCTGAAACCATTGCTCCCCAGTCTGTACGTTACATGCCTTCACAATCTCAGCTACTCTCCTATACAACTTATCAGGTACACTTAACAAACTTACAACTCTGAAGTTAGAACACTCATCTTTATACCTCCCTTGCCTCTATACGGTGGCTTTATACATGCTTTTTAGCCACTCCTCAGGCATCTCACCGTGATCTTACATAAATTGAGAATCCTAACTAACCAGGTAGAAATACAGTCAACTGCAATATCATCCTCTCCAGCCACCTGACCATATTTCATCTTAGGCAAGGCTTTTACCACCTCTACTTTCTTCACCAACCACTCTCCATGACTCTCACCCTAATGCAAACACCCTGTCATCATACTCAGTCAACAGTCCTTCAAAATGCTCACTTCATCTCCTCCCTTCATTACCTCTTGTTACCACTTTCCCATTTGCCACCTTCACTGATGTTCCCATTTGTTTTCTTGTTTTTTTGTACATCATTGATCTCCTACCAGCACATCTTATTCTTCCCGAAGTTTAGTGAAACTCGCTCACTCCAAGTCTCCTTTGCCCTCGTTTTCAACCCCTGCACCTTCCTCCTGACCTCGTGCCACTTTTTCTTTTACATCCTCCGATCTTTTAGACTCCTTCCCTGTAAGTACTTCCCAAATGCCTCTCTTTTCTCTTTCACTAGCAATTGTATTTCATCTTCCCACCACTTACTACCCTTTGAGGTCTGTCCAACAACCACCTCTCGCATGCCACTTGCATCTCTTGCACATGCCAGCACTTCTTCAAATACTTCCCCTTTCTTCACCCACTCACCTAGCTTCATTTACTATCACCTTTTGACATTCTGCACTCAGTCTCTCATGAAAATTTTTCCCACAAGTCTCTTCTCCAAGCTCATGTACTCTTACCACTCTCTTCTCACTAATAATGTTTCCATTTTTCTGACAACCTCTACAAATCTTCACCCATACCTCCACAAGGTAGTGATTGGACATCCCACCAGCCGGCCTTCCCAGCAAATTCACTTCCAAAAGTCTCTCTTTTACATGCCTATCAATTAATATTTAATCCAATAATACCTGCTGACCATCTGGTCTACTCACATATGCATACTTGTGTATGTCCCTGTTTTTAAACCAGTTATTCCCAGTCACCAGGCCTTTTTCAGTATAAAACTCCACAAGATGTTCATCATTTCCATTCACATTACTGAATACTCCTTTCCCAGCAATTATACCTTCAACTGCCACATTACTCACCTTCGCCTTTAAATGACCCCATACTAATACCTAGTCTCTTGCATCAAAACTGCTGGCATACTCACTCACCTACTTCCAAAACAGTTGCCTCTTATGATCTTTCTTCTCATGGCGAGATGCGAAAGCACTAATATTCATTTATCTTTTGACATCCAGTTTCATTTTTACCCACATCAGTCTAGAGCTCACTACCAAACACTCTTGCACACACTTCTACGACTCCTGCTTCGGCTGTAGTGCTACTTCTTAGCTTTTGCTCTTCCACCAACCCGTGACTTTTTATCCTTAAGATTTGTTTCACTCAGTAGCAAGAACATCCAGGTTCCTTTCCTCGAACATAATACCTATCTCTTCTTTCTTCTCATCTTGGTTACATCCACACACATTTAGGCACCCCAGCTTGAGCTTTTGAGGAGGAGGATCACTCCCCATATGGCTCTTTCTGTTCCATCCCTTAGAACTTGAAATACAGCCCTCAGTCCAGTCCTCTTTAGGTGCCTTCTGTGACATGCAAGGAATATGGAGGTAGCATTCTTTCTCCCCCACCCAGGGA
>JAUUDW010626473.1:0-11464 GCA_032361385.1 Panulirus guttatus
TCTCTTTTAGTGAATGTTCTAACTATAATATCACTCATTATCTGACTTAACAATACAATCTTTTCAATATGCACATTAGAGTTTATGATTCTCATTCATAATTACTCCTAGGTCTTTGATGTTTGCTTCACTTGCTATAGTCTTCCTAAAAGATCCTTTCCAAGGCAAATCCATGATATTGTTAATCATTCCACAATTCATTTGTTCAAATTTCTAAATTCTTATTTATCTATTATACTTTATTGTTGTTTCCCGCATTAGCAAGGTAGCGCCAGGAAACACATGAAGAAAGATCCACTCACTCACACACACACATATATACATACATGCACATATAATGTTTTTTGACAGCTTACATTACATCTAGGTCCTTTTGCATGTTCTTTTTACTTCCTTCTAATCAAGCTATTTTACTGACTCCATCATCAGTAGAAGATACAAGGAGGAGAGGCACAAGTAAAAAAATGATTAAGACTAGGAATATTTCAGATAAAGATGTTAGAGGAACAATTGAGGATTGCATGCAATGGTGTCATTTTGTGAATGGAAATGGTACAAATGGAGGCTTTGATCTCAACTGATGCATCAACTTAGCGTACAATGAAAAAGTAAGAAGCACTTTCATAAGTATGGAAGTCCACGCTTCACTGTAACAAACTGGAAACAAATTGACAATATGTGTACATAATGTTATAGAGGTTGTGTGTGCATCATCCTGATCCCCTCCTCAAGTTAAAAATAAAGTACTGCTTTGAGGTAGATAGAATATCGAACCATTGCATATGACACTATATGACAACAGTGAATCCAATCCTCAATCACTCCTGTAAAATCTTTATCTGAAATATCCATAGGCTTTTTAACTTCACTCTAGTTGTTCAACTGCAAAAGGGTAACCTGTCATCAGAGCTGCCCATCAGATGTGTTAAGGAGGCACATTGCTTACTTGCAAATATTAGAATCATATTTATGTATATGAATATAGAAAATTTTGATAAACTATTCACATACATAAATCAGACTAAAACTGGATTATGCCTCTCATGTCTTGTCACTGAACCTACGAAAGCACAAAAATTTAATTAAGGAAGGCTGGAGAAGGGCAGTTAAGCCAAAATTAGAGGTTCAGTTACATATATATCCATCATGGACGAAGAAGGTAGAGGGGTGACCTGATTACCGCCAAGTTTCAACATCAGTTGGATGGCACTGACAGTGAACAGTTCTTCATGATATACAAAGACTGAGTACCTTGAGGTCACACCAAGAAGCTTAACAAAATGCTTGTTATAAAGGATGTGAAAAAGTAATGTTTCAGTATAGAGGTGGTAGATGTTTAGAATGCTCTAAATGATTAAAATGTAAATGGTAATACACTAGAGTTCAAAAAGCTACTTAATGGTAAAGAAAGTTCATGATATATGGCTATACAAATAGGTAATTACTAATAATATATAAACTTCTCAAACAGTTAAGCAGCACATGAATAATTCTTAAAGTTTTCAGGTAATGACCCTAAATTTTCATATGTAGAGACACAACAGTAATATTATGAGCATTTGCTAATAAATTCTGATACTGTTCTGGCTCTGACATATCAAAATACAACAATTCATATCAAAGCAGTCTAATCTTGAGCCTCACCTTTTGGAACTTCATTCCGAATCCAGTCCTCACACTGTCTCATGGTTGCAATTGATTCATACGGGCCTACAAGAAGGCCATCCCGTTCCATCCTTAAGTAAAAAGATCCTTCTAAATGCCTTAGTACAGGAATTTCTCTCTTCAGGGCCTTTACTTCTGGAATAGTTGATGTGACAAGATACTGGTGATGATTTGGAACAAGAGGCAGGTCTCTTCCTGCCAACTTTCCTATTTCTTTGGCCCAAAACCCTGAAAGAAATATATGAATGAGCTTGTCTTTTAGACGGTTATACCATGATCTTATATACTGTTGAAATAAACCTATGTAAACTCAGTGTGAGACCTACCTTCACCTGAAAAGCTTTATGCTTCAAAAGTAACTCAAAGACCTTAAATGCTGAGACAATACATAAATGCTTTCTTTAACTCTTAAATCTACTAAAAGTATATTCTTTGTTTTAATTCACATTGTACCATCAAAATGACAGCAAATTATTATCAAGATATTTTGAAACCACTGTAGTCTATAAACTAACAAAGAAACTCAGACAAAGACTTTATATTTCTTTTCACTGTAGCTACAAAATCTTGCCTCCAGTTAGTTCATCTAACTACATTCTTGTAAATATGCCTTTATTTGGTGCACCTCCTCCTCCAGCAACCCTAACTAAATATTGATATTAGCAATTTCATAGTCCTGATTGAACTAAATTATGAAAATTCTTTCCTTTTTATATTTTCCATGGGTAGTTTACTGCCTCTTCCCTGGTCATGCTTCTGTTTCTACTGAGCATACAGCAGAGGTTATTGTTGCAGGAACCAAAGCATATATCCCTCCTCCCCTAGCATAAACTTTTCATCCAATCCACGGGTCTTCTTGTTCTGAGGTCATTTATGTCAGGGACCAGTCATGCTGGACCTAGAAAACTTCTTCTGACTCAAAATTCAGTTCTCACTTCAGCCACAAATCATTTCAAGTACAATATCCATGTGGCAAAGCATTCCTTTACCCACAGGAAGTGCAACAACCTCTCCTCTTCATCCTCAGATAGGTTTTTCTGGTGTATACCCAAAAATATCTCTAACAATTCTGTTATACTTTCCTATTCTTTCAAATTCTCATGATGATATAGCTGTCTACCCTACTGAAAAAGCTAAGCCCCTTGGTTTTCTTCTGTCCTCCACGTCACCTCGGATGACTAATTTTCCTCATCCCCTGATGTTCCTCTTACTGATCCTATGCCATTTCTTTTATCTTTTTGCACAGTCCAAAAGGCACTTCATCCTCTAGACACAAATAAAGTATATGAACCAGATGGCATCCATCTTTTTGCTTGGAAGAGGAGGGTGCTTCTGAACTTTTGCCTATGCTTGTTGGTCTGTTCCATTCCTGTTTTAAAAACAAATCTTTCTTTCTCATTAAAAATATGCAGTGGTACAACCTATCCCAAAGAGCATTAATTGTTCTAACCCTTCCAGATACAGTCTTGTTGCTTTGACCACAACTGTTACCATAGTCCTTGAATCCCTTTTCAGCTCTAACTACCTTAAACATCTTATATCTTAGATCCTTCTCATTGAACATCAGTATAACTTCCCAAAGGCAGGATCCACCAAGGATATGCTTTCCTACTTTACTTATGTCTGGCCATCATCTTGTTGTCACCTTTGATATATTAAGTTTCTATCAAGGCATGGCACTGGTGTCTCGTTTCTAAGCTCCCCAATTCTGGCTTTCCTCCCTAGCTTTGTTCCTCATATGTAGTAGCTTCCTCACCAGCTACCCTATCTAAATAACTGTCGATGGATCAACCTCTTCCTCTTTCCCTATCAACAGTGGTTTCCCTTAGGGCTCTGTCCAGTCTCCTACACTCTTCCTTTCTTTCATCAATTCCTTCTTTTCAACATATAACCAGATGCACTTTATGACTACAACTCAGTGTTGTATTCTTCCACTTCCTTCAAATCTACTCTATCCTCTCTTTCTCAATCACCATATTATTATGGCTAAACTTCTATATATTCACATTAGGGCAGGAAATCCCAGTGGGGTAGATGCAACATGGGTAAGTTTAATGCCTTTAAAACCCAATTTCAGTCTATCTCTTTCTAAAACTCCCTACATCTTTTCCATCTCTTGATGAATCTGTACTTTCACCATTTAACATAATTTATAAACTTGGTATTACTGGGACATTTACTTGGAAACCTAACGTAACACAGAAAGCTAAGTCTGACTCTAGAAAACTGTGAGTCCCATTCTGATACCCTATTTATTTATTTATTTATTCATTCATTCTTTCTTTTTTTTTTTTTACACAAAGGATGAACCCAACCATGTAGAGTGCTGCTCTCACATGTGGGGGAGGTTCTCACTCTACATATGAGACAAAGGTAAGTTCAAAGCAATCTGATATATCAGATTACCCAGTCTGACCTTACAATCTAACTCATTTGTCCTATGCCAAACAATGCTTCCTTTTCCCTCCTCTACAGATATCACTCTGGTTTCTGATTATGATAGCTCACCAGTTCTGTGCCCTTATCACTGGCAAGGTTATGTAATACTGTATTCAGCAAGCTTCTGTTTAACTTGATTATTGTATGATCACTGGCAACTCAAGGGTGGGCTACTGTAATATCTGTGTCTTCCTAAACTACTGTTTACACTTCCACCAAACTCTATACAATATCTTTTTCTATTCTCTTCGTATATAGCCCTCTCTTGAACCTTTTTCTTGTCTCAATTAAGACTAAGTCTTGATGTAAACTTTTGTTTATGATTGGAGTCTCCAAAATTGAAAAAAAATATTCAGCATGAGACAGAATAATTACCTGCACTACAAATTTAGTAAGCTTCTGCAAAAGTGCAAGAATGTAACACATCATGTGCTAACCTGCAGCATTAACAATTCTGTTGGCTATAATATCTCCATTTACAGTTGAGGCAACCCATCTGCCATCTTCCCGCAAATTTAAAGCTGTTACTTCTGTTCCTTGTAAGATCTGAGCACCATACCTAAAAGGAATACAGTACGTACAGTCTCCACAAAAAAGAATTTTATCATTACAGTTTAAAATAAGACTCATGCATCAGGTTTTACTTGCAGGACAAACCTTATCATTCATCTATGGTGGGATTGTTGTATGTTTGATGGCAAGGTACAGTCTTAGAAATCAGATGACAAGATTTGCTGCCTCAGTCACCCTGTGGCATTGAGAGTGGAGAACTGCAACTTTTGCTTCTGTGATGACTAACATTTTCCCTGTTTCTCTTCTGGCTGATATTTTTCTTCTACCAGTAACTAACCATGGATCCTAAGAAGGTGTCCCTCGAAGAAAATGCCTGTAATCTTGCTTGGAAGCAAGATAATGTGTCTTCAGGTAAGATCTCAACACATACTGGCAATGGCAGGTCAAGTTTACCATCTCACTACTTTTTTCTTCCTTCTAAGATCATCTTTTCATGAAAAGCTGGGTCTGATCGACCTATGATGACCAGAAAGACAACTGATAACTTGATGGGGTGGGTTTTTCAACACCTCTTACTTCATGAGGTTATAAGTTACCTTACTGGTCTTCCTAGGCTGACTTGACTCAGCTTTTCATGAAGGGATGATGTTAGTAGGATGAAAATTATTTACAGATGGTGACCTCGGCCCTCTCCGTACATCTTGAAATCTCATTTGAAGACACATTTTTGTGATTTCAAGCAAGAGCATGGGCCTTTTCTTCTTGGGACAACTTCTTAGGACCCAATGCTTGCGACTGGTAGAGGAAAAATATAACCCAAAAATATAAACAGAGAAAATATCACTACACTCAGGACAGCAAGCAAAAGTTGTATTACTCCAGCCTCAATACTATGGGATTACATGAATAAAACCTTGCACAAGAAAGCCTCATTGTAAAAGGTGATCACTGTTTCCTTTTTTTACTTTTCTATTGGAGACTGTTATTTAGTGAACACTTAGAAAAGGAATAAGCATTAGACATGAGATAATACATATTTTCAGATACGTTTAACAAGAGGTAATTAAAATGTGCATCTATGAAAGAATTAAGGGTAAATGGAATATTGAAACAGAATGGACTGCAGGATGCTTTACTTGAAGCATTCATTGGTATAGGTAGTTATACAAACAAAGTTTTGGAAATTTGATCGAATGGTGAGTTCAGTTACAAATATGTAAGATCTTGATTATGACGTATAAAAGTCAAGAATAATTACATATGTGATTGATCATGAATGACTACACTAGTTGCATATGCAATGTACAGCAATGGAGAAACAAGGTCAAGGATTAGGCTTGCTCAGTGGTAGAAATGGCTATACAAAGGACAACAAGGGAATTCTATTGACTGGTGAGCATTCTAAAAAAGAAAGTTCTATTTGCAAGTATATAAGCTTTTGATTAATAGTTATAATATTCAAGTGTAATTACATATGTGACAGATTATAAATGACTGCAGTGTTTGCATAAGGAACATGCAGTAATAAAGAAAAGTATATCATGGATACTTTCAGGAGAGAACTTCTTATTTAGAATGTCTGACAAGGCATTTGCAAAGTATGCCCTAATCAAAGGCCATCTAGAGTGAAAGAAATAAAGTGAGGAAAACAAATGTAAAAATTAAACAGGGCTCCACATGTGTTTGTAGACCTAACTTTTAGAGGTAGAAAGGTTAGAGGAAAAGGAATAGAGATAAATACAAGAGGAGAATTTGACAGTTTAATTGTTCAAGGGAAGAAGTAGGTATCATAACTGTCAAGCCTTGAGTGGTCAGTATCCACACAGAAACTAAGAGAAGTAGCAGCCAGATCAGTGTTCTGAATCCCTGGGACTCCTTGAGCAATGCTGGTGGTTCCTCTGGCAGAGAAGAGAGGATGGTGTCGTTATGGGCTTGATCTAATCAAAGTAATATGCCAAGGCAGCATACAGCAGGGCAGGTCGTGATGACTGCTGTCTGAGCATGCGGAGGCAGCCACTGGAGGAACAGCATTTGAAAGGTAGCAGAGGACACAGGCTGTTACCTGCTGTAGGTGCTGCATGTGATCAAGGAGCTGGGACAGAGTGCAGCTTCCAGTCAGAGATAAGCTGCTTCAGTATATAAATCTTTCGAGGTTTCTGAATCTATATGGAGGGTGTTCTTAAAGGTGCCTGACAATTTGAGCAGGTGGACTCTTGATGATGCTCCTCACATCTTCAAGAAATATGACAGCACCAGAATGAAGTCTGGGTAAACTTGGCATCACTTGGAAAGTTTTTCAGTGAAAAAGTTTCCAGCTTCATAAAACCACTAGTCCAGAATACCTGGCATGTTGGTGGCTAGCTTGCTGCATAATAACATGCTGCACTCTGACCGATTTCAGTCTAGTGAGAAAGCAGTGACTGGGCATACATTCAAACTGCATACTCTCCATGAGAGGACACAAAAAACATTAGACAATCAATACATTCTAAATATTTGCAATTAAATATTCTATCTATCTATCTATCTATTTATCTATTTATCTATAATCTCTGAAGCCCATTCTCTCTGGGAATTCTCATCAAGGGGGTGGCCATGGCAAAAGAATCTCCACTTATCTCTGACCTTACATGCCTCCCTCCCTCACATACAACATGCCATGCATTCTTCCACCATTTCTCCCCCTCCAATGTTCTTCCAACCTATTTCTGCACATAACAAGTAGTCTTCCTCTCACATTAACCCCTTTGATTGCATGAATCATACACTCTCCTTGTAAACTCCCTACTTTGCATTCTTTCCACATGCCCAAACCACCTCAAAGTATCACATTTATTCCACTCTACCACTCCATAATTCATTCCCTTTACACTCCTTGCCATACCAAACCCCTCATACACCCCTTAATTCTTTCTTCATTCCATCTTGAACTCTGTGACTCATTCCATATCTATGTTTTGGCTGCATAGGACATGGTCGAGAAGACTATGCTGTCCCTTGATCCTTTCTTCACTTCCATACTTACACCTCTACCCTTCATTATTCTATTAAGGGACCTAGTGACTCTTCTACCCTGTACTGCTCTCTCCCTTATCTCTCCTTCCATGTCACCAAACTTACCCATGATACTTCCAAAATAATTAAATTCTCTCACCTCTTCCAGTCTTTCTCCCCCCATATCTATAGCACTCTATTGGGTCTTACAAAATATACATTTTCACTCTGTTTCCTTTCAATCACCATTACTTTACTTTTACTCATATTTACCTTCAATTGCCTAGGTTTACACAAATCACAAAACACACTTAAAACCTTCTGTAACTCCTTTTCACTCTCAGCAAACACCACAGCATTATCCACAAACAGGCTTGTCACTAGCAATAAAATATTTGTGAAAACAAAACACAGAATGTTGCCAGAAGTTGGACTACCAGGCAATGGATGGCCTGGCTGTTGTTACTGAATGAAGATGTCTCACAGGAAAGTATAATCTGAACAACCATCAGATATTGATCCACTTCCTCATAAATAATATGGCAGATGTTCTTGCAAACATTATCAGATTTCCTGTGTTCTGAACTTCTGATTGGTCTGCCTTCATGGGGATGACACTATTCTTGTCACTTCCTTTTTTTTTTTCTTTTTCTTTTTTGAAGGCTCCAGTCACGGACAAAAGTCCACATCAAGGACGGGCCCTTGTTGAAAGAAATATAGAGAGAACTGAGAAAGGGGGAAAACAGACAGGGAAAGTATTTACAAATTTTTGAAAAACTGAAAAACCTGTCTCTTAAAATGAGCCAGGTCATAGTTATTGGGAAAGACATGGGAAGGTAGAGAGTTCCAAAGCTTCGACGTTTAGGGAAAGAAATAGGTATCAAAACGGCACACCCTTGAGTTCCCGATGGCCACACAATAATCATGTGACGCAGCATATTGCCGAGTAATAACTCGAAGGTTGTGACCAGGTCACCCCCTGTGTGGGTGTGTGTGTGTGTGTGTGTGTGTGTTTATTTGTCTGTGTACGTGAATGTTAGTTTGTTTGTTTGTGTGTGTGTGTGTGTCGTTGGCTGCTGGAGAAGAAATATATCTCACTTGGCCTTATAGTTCCTGGTGTGTTCGAGCGTTAGGTCGGCTTCCTAGTGTTGTCCTAATGCCCAGACCCGCTCTAAGTGCATGAGAAATTGAGCTGCTATTTCAGTGGGAAGGTTAGGTCTGTGTGTGTGTCTGACATGCCACAGGGTCGGCTGGCCTTAATGGCCCTGACCCAGGACGATTGATGGGTACAGTTGGGTCGTTGGTCTTTCAACTGTGATGGGGTCGTTAAAGGTCGTCAGCGTCAAGGTATAACCATCAGTTGGATAGTTAAGCGCCCTCGTCAGGTGCTTGAGATAATTGTAAGACTATACACAACTCTCACTATACGTGTGGCCCATTTCATTAATAAAACAACAACAGCAACAACAACAACAAAGACTGCGGACTCATTGACACATATCTCGTAAACAAACAAACAAAAAAAAAGTTTTAGAGACTTTCCAACCCAAATATTCAAAATATTTTTTAATCAGAAATTGTGTAAAAATTTTCTAACGCAAATTACATTAACAAGACATTAGTTGATAAAATCTGTTCAGTACACTAACATAAAACAAAATAGTATACTGCGTTACACACTGCTAATTCGTTAAAAATATTAATATTTTACGAAGTGACCCAAATGCGTTTTACGAACAATGTGATCAGATGAATTGTTGGGCTTTGTATATATATATATATAAAGCCCAACAATATATATATATATATATATATTTTTTTTTTAATCATATCTGTGATTTTTGACTTTTTAACTGCGAGAATATATGCACTTCGAAAAATATCGTGAATTCTTTGTCCTGGAAATTTGCAACAAACAATAATTCTGGAAACTGAGGAATACACATATTCAAATCTCATTATGTTATTTCGGGCAAATATGATTCCCTGCATACTGTAAATAAATATATCATAAAATTCTGCAAGTTTTGAAGCTGAATTTTTTTTCTTCACCTATGAATTTAAGCGTAAACTATTTCATTCTTTTCTCTCAACACAAAAACTTGTAAATGAACCAGACTTTTCTAGGATTTATGAGAACCTTTCCTTCACACTTGACCGACTTGAATTCTTTTCCTCTAACCTCTCACAAGATCAAAGTATTTCATAACATCCTTGCTAAGAAGTTTATCTAAATTTCTAGTTATTTTATCTCTGAAGCTTTGAAAGAAGTGTCCACTGTTTCATTAAAATGCCTTAAAAACTTAAAAAGGCTGTGATGAGGTTACCCCTCATTCCTCTCTCTTCCATGGTGGACAAAATGTAAGGCCACTAAGCCTTACCATGTAACTCTTTACTTTTGGCACCACCTTTCTTGCCCTCCTCTGGATCTTCTCCATAAGCTCTTTGTGCTTCTTTGAGCGCGGTGATCAAACGTAAGAAGCATGTTTTTCCTTTGACCTAATTCAAGACGTGAACAGCTTGCTGATATAATTCCTTTTCCATGCCTCTTACGTTCCCTTCCACTGAGACACTAATCTGTCCTTTGGAGGAGTCTCGACCCCCTTGTTCTTGCCTGGAGATTCAGATTCTCATAGTCACGGTGTCAAAAGCTTTCCGAAGGCTGTCCAGATACGAACATTTCTCCCAGCCTTGAGAACCAGTTGTACTCTGCTGAGTCCGGAACGGAGTTCTGCAGGTATTCTATCCCCGTTCATGACTGTGTGTGTATAGCAACACCAGTTCGGCAACGCGTATATCATTCCGGGAGAGAGATAGGACCATAGAAAATGGGTGTCACGAGACCTTTTTACTATTGAAAATAAGGGGGGGTGTGGTGGGAAGAGGGGGGGGGGGGTCTGAAACAGGCCAAAAAAAAATAAAAATGAAGAGAAAAAATCTTAGCCATTATTTATTTGTTCATTATACGCAGGTTTCCCTCTGTCTATTTCCCCTCCTCTTCCCATTTTCATCTTTTAATGTTAAACTGCTGTTCTAGAGTGTTCCCTACTTGTCTATGCTGTTAACCCCAACCCTCTCTATCAACTACCCTAGGCAATTAATTAGCCAACGGTCATGTTATTACCGTAAACTCTTCAATCAACCTTCTATTCAGGAACGACGTGAAAAAAAAAGGTAGATGGAGTGTTCAAGGATGTTGGAAATGTGTTTTTTTTTTTTTTTAAATATTTGTTTTTCTTAATCATCTATTTCTATTTTCGACTATTTTTTCTTAGTTTTTGTTTTTGCCATAGAGAAAGAGTATAATTATTTTGAAAAAAGTTTTAAGTATGAGGAAAATATAATCCTTTACTTGATACTGAATCATACTGACTCAATAAAGTTATAATTATGAGGAAAGTATAATCCTCTGCTTAATACTGACTCAATAAAGTATAAGTATGAGGAAAGTATAATCCTCTACTTAATACTGACTCAATAATTATTAAGTATAATCCTCTACTTAATACTGACTCAATAAAGTTATAAGTATGAGAGTATAAGCCTCTACTTAATACTGACTCAATAAAGTTTTAGGTATGAGGAAAGTATAATCCTCTACTTAATACTGACTCAATAGAGTTATAAGTACGAGGAAAGTATAATCCTCTACTTAATACTGACTCAAAAAAGTTATAAGTATGAGGAAAGTATAGTCCTCTACTTCATACTGACTCAAAAAAGTTATAAGTATGAAGAAAGTATAATCCTCTACTTCATACTGACTCAATAAAGTTACAAGTATGAGGAAAGCATAATCCCCTACTTTTCTGACTCACTAAAGTTATAAATATGAGGAAAGTATAATCCTCTA
>JAUUDW010626484.1:7112-19047 GCA_032361385.1 Panulirus guttatus
ACGTTACAGTGTAGACGAGTGATATATATGGAAAAAGCTGACAAATCCAGAGACACCCAAAACTATTCAATCATTTATCTGAAGCCAACTTTTAACAAAGTCCATTATCTGGGGAGAAGAGTTGGCGAGAAGACGAGGGCGTAGGTGAGGAGATGAAAGCTAGTAAAATCCCCTGGCAACCCGCCCCACTGGGCAGGAAAGTGAAACCCAAAGAAAAAAAAGTCGGACGTAAATATGATTCATGAGGGAGCCTGTCCGGCACAGGGTGATACCTTACCGGAGGTGCTTGCCGTGGGCAGCGGCCCCGGAGATCGGTTAGCAGGCCGTTTAAGAATATGGTTCCGGGTGCGCCGTGTTCGCTGACGGAATGGAAGTGAGCAACTGTATAGAAGGTGTCACCAGTCGGGTTGGGGTCCAGATCCTGCAACAGCCCACCACATGGGGTTAACGATGATGCATGATTAAGGAGTAAACAGCCTTGAAGTGAACACCCTCGTCAGTCACAAGTGCAGTTTCGTAATGAATGAGTTTACGATCAGAAACTTTTTTGCCTTTTATGAAACGCTTCAAATTACCCGTCCACTTCCCTGATGCACATCTGTATATCTATCTTAGGACACATTATTTACTTCATCTATTAAGCTTCTTCCCGAGATAAACCACATTTTTAGCACAAAATCGTTCATCCCCGCTTTAATGACGCAAGCAGTAATAAAATAGGCATTCAAAAGTGACTTTTAAGCTAATTATTTACGACCTAAATTGGCTTGGTCTAATGAGGGAAGACATGGTTAGGACCTCGTTTATGGCGAGGTTGTTGGGTAGCGTCATCGTCCTTAATTCTGCTCTGTCCCAGTGGTCGGGGGGTGACAGGTAATATCGGTAATATTTCACAGACAATACATCAAAACGTCTCGAGTCCTGAGACAGCACTTAACTCTCTCACCATCTGTGAAACATCCTCTTACATTCTACGTGGCAGCCAAAGACTCTACAGATTTCTAGGGCTTAGTTCGTAGCAGGTACACTTCTTATGGTCTACACCTAACGTTTTGTGTCTTGTCTGGTCCCTTATCTGAGATTTAGGCTTTTTCAGGCACCACTAGCGTTACGGGTGGTACCTCGCCAGGCCCCTTACGTGTTCCGTGTCAGGCTGTGGTTGTTACGCTCGTCACTCCCAGAGCCTTAAAGTTACGTGTGACAGTTTGTTCAACCATAATGTTACCCTCTGCCTACCATAGGACCTGAGCGCTGCAAGAACACTTATCAGACTGGAAGTATTAGTACTGACACTCTGACCTTC
This sequence comes from Panulirus guttatus, assembly GCA_032361385.1. Lineage (NCBI taxonomy): Eukaryota > Metazoa > Arthropoda > Malacostraca > Decapoda > Palinuridae > Panulirus > Panulirus guttatus. Next base: position 8,416 of record JAUUDW010626484.1, read on the forward strand.
CTCAGTGCCACTGGACGGACACAAAGTGGCCACGATACATCCCGGATGGGGTCGAGTTCACGCTTCTACTGTACAGCATCATGATCATCTGCATGCCAGACACCACACTATGTCGCCCCCCTGGACTGGGCTGCCCCCACACAACCTCCCTCCTACCGGACACTTCCAACAACAGTTATCCAATTATCTTATCAACTTACTCGCAAGAAATCCTCCTCACAATTCAGTACATGTCGTCTTTCCCTACATTCACTTATCGTCACTCGTTCCAAGTTATTGTCACCAATCAAACATCTCTAAGAGCATTTGCACTTCATCGTTGTTCTCTAATAAAACCATCTTTCACAACAAGTCCTTTATCTAAAAGGTAATCAATTGCTTGTTTTCGAGTAATACACACTTACGACTTAAGAAATTATACAAAAGTGGATTTCATACAGAATGTTGCATGGGTGAGAGCGGACTGAATTCTAGACGAGTGCATATCGTTACAAATCTAGACGGATAAAATGCACGGTATGAAATTCTCAGAAAAACAAGTGAATGTGGACTCTGTACCTCGAACTCTCCCTTGAAGATGCCTCCAGCCTGGCCGATGTAGAGGGTGGAGGCCGAGTCGAACACCAGCTGGAGGGGCACCCGCTTCACCAGCAGCCCGTTGTACATCTGGCAGTTGTACCACAGCTGCACCTCCTCCTCCGTCACCTTCAGGGCGAACCTGGCCAGAACAGGAGAGGGAAACTGCTCTTACATCTGTCTGTCACATAGGAAACTACACCTACATAGCATATTGGAAATACTACCGTTACACCTGCACGTTACACAGGTTAACTTGGGGTTTACAGCTGTATACTACAAGGGTATTTTGGTTACACCTGTCCCCCAGTCTTCTAGTCTCCTCCACACTAGTTGTCCCTCTCACCTGGTCCACAAACCCCTCTCCAACTCACCTGGTCCACACACACCTCTCCCTCATTCACCCGGTCCAGACCCGTCTCTGACCTGGTCCAATGCCCCCTACCCACCTGGTCCAGACCCGTCTCTGGCCAGTACTGACCTGGTCCATCCTAAATCCACCTGATACAGACACCTTTTTGACCGTACTGACCTGGTCCACCCTTTAACCACCTGGCCCAGACCTGTCTCTGGTCAGTACTGACCTGGCCCATCACCCACTTGGTCCAGATCCGACTCTGGCCAGTACTGACCTGGTCCACACGCCTGTGAACTGTGGCACGAGGAAGGAGGCAATGGTCTGGGAGGTCATGTGCCTCTCGCCGTCCGTGTAGTAGAGGGAGATGTTGGAGGAGCCTGGCCCGCCGGGGCTCAGGCAGACCCCCAGCTGCACCAGGTTTTCCAGCGGGTTGGTCACGGCGAACAGGAACATGGGCTCCGTCGTGTCCGGCTTCACCGCCACCAGGATCTGGGGAGCGTGGGAGGAGGCGCGTTAGTGCATGGCAGGAACTGGTTGGTGCATGGGAGGAACATGGTAGGTTTCAGTGCATGGGAGGAACTGGTGCATGGAAGAAGCCTGAGTACCTGGGAGGGACGAGGGAATTGTCATGTACACACACACACACACACACACACACACGCACAGGAACATGCACATGGAAATACGAGTAAAAATAATACGTACAAATGTTGATGGATCAGTATTGAATGATATATATAAAGAGCTGGCATCTAGGGATGGTAGACGGGAAAGTACGCCTCACACTGTTGGAGTAGTGGAAACACAGCTGATTAAGTAGTAAGAAGAGAAAGAGAGAGCAAAGATGGGGAGGTTTGGCTCTCTGAGTAACGACAGCCTTTAATGATAGCACACAGTGGACGTTGGCCCATTCAGACAAGTCATAAGAGAAAGAGTAACTGTAGGGAGGAATTACATAATGGTGTTTGTGTCATATTATCCTCCAGAGAATTAAAACCATCCAGAACGACCATAGAATGATAACAAGGAAGGAACAATCAGCATGGTATATGAGACAGTAAAACGTGCACTTATCAGACATGGTTAGGTATTGATAATGGGGTACTTCCATTGCAAAGACGTGCACTGGAGGAATTTAGATGCTCATGGAGACACGGAGTCATGGAGACAAGTTCTTAAAGTGTGCACTGGAAAGCAGAAGCAGTCTCAGTGGCTGAAGCAGTAGTAGTAGATGAAACAAACAGTGGCAGCAGATGAAGCAGTGGTGGCAACAGATGAAGCTGTAGGGGTAGTAGATGAAGCAGTAATAGCAGTAGATGAAGTTGAAGCAGAGGTAATAGATGAAGTAGTAGGAGATGACGTACTAGGATATGAAAGAGAAATCCAATAGGAGCAGTAGATGAAGCAGAAGTGTAGTAGTAGTAGTAGTAGTAGTAGAAGCAGCAGAAGTAGAGGACGTATTAATTTATGAAAGAGTGCAGCAGCATCAGTAAATGAATAAGAGACAGACAATAATATATGGATGTGGAGAGAGAGAGAGAGAGAGAGAGAGAGAGAGAGAGAGAGAGAGAGAGAGACGACGCCGTCAGCAGGCGTCAACTCACCGAAAACTCTCTGTAGAGCCTCTCCGGCAGGAAGAGCCGGTACGGGTGCTTGATGCTGGCGCCCGCCTTGAACCCGAAGGCCGGGAACCCGTCGAACCCCGTGACGAAGTACTGCGTCGAAGGGTCGGCGAAGGGCACCGCGATGGCCTGCAGCAGGTCCAGCTCCTCGATGGGTTCTGCCGGGGAGTGAGGGGCACATTAATTACCGGGGACTGGGGAAGTACTGGTGAATATTGAGGGTTAAAGATGAGTCCTTGATAAATATCACAAAGGAAAAACGGCATACTCATGAATATTATGGTGAGATGAGTTATCGGTGAATAGCCATAGACAGATTGAACAGCCATGGTGACATCACACACCCTTGACGCAGACCTACCTTCACTTGGAATCACTCACTCCCCTCCCTTCTTACTCGCACACATACCTTACTCACCCTGGTGAATACAACCGAGGAAAGATGAATTATTGGCGAATGTTAAGGGGGAGATGAGTTACTAATGAATATCACGAAGAGGATTCACTGGTGAATACTGCGGTAAGATGAGTTACTGGTGAATACGAGGAGGAAAGCAGAGTTACTTTTTTTGTCTATGTTCGAAGCTCCAGTCATGGACAAAAGTCCACAACAATGCCGGGCCATAATTGAAATAGAGAGAATAATGAAATGGAATAAGAAGCGACAGGGGAAAGTATTTATGAATTTTGTCAATGAAAAAGTTGTCTTTTAAAATGTACCAGGTCATAGTTATTGGGAAAGACATGAGAGGGTAGAGAGTTGCAAAACATCAAGGTGTAGGGAAAGAAAGTTATCAAAACGGCACACCCTTGAGCTGCCAACGGCTACAAAGTAATACGACGCAGCAGCTTGCCGATTATTGCATGGTCTAGCTAGTGGTGGGAGCACACAAGATGCCAGCTCTCGGGAGTAAAAACCAAAGCAATACCTGCAAAAGAGGGAAAGTGAACCAACACTGCGGCGTAAGGCAAGCGGGTCAAGTCTGGAAGTTAGCCTGGGAGAGCTCATAAGTCGGACCGCTTTCGACTCAACTCTGTCAAGTAAGGATGCAGAGCTAGAACCACCACAATAAGCGAGAGCAGTACTAGATACAAGGACGGATCAATCCCTTGCATAATTGGAAAAACTGTTCAGAAAAAAAAAGAAATTCCGATATTCAAAAAGGGGCCGGTGGGAACATCATTAGACAAGTGGGTCTCGGATAGAAGCAAGATATTAGGAGAGGTACTAGGAAGGTGGTGCTGTTCAACAGAAGAGAAGTTACTGGAGAGACCACGAATGTTGGTACAGTGAACAGTAAAAAGAGGAAGGTCTCATAGAGCGAAAGGTCGTGGTAGGGGCCAGTACTACTACAGCCAGAGCCCTCCCTCTCATTGACAGTCGAGTCAAGCGAGAACCCGGGGATTTTTAGCACCCTGTGATGCCGGGGACTAGGGGCCATGGGTTTGTTGGACTCAATCATGATTGAATTTAAAAACGATTGTGCAGACAGGAGATGGCGAGAGAACTTATATGAATATACATGAAGTTTGAGTAGGTATATGTTACTTGTAAGGAAAATATGGCAGGACTAGCCATGTAGTCCCATTTTGATGAGACAGGAAGTTAGACCAGCAATCCTGACATGGTGAGTGTAGGATGGTTCCAGGCACCACTTTAACGCTCCTCAATCAGGACGGCAGTACCACCCTGGGTGGCTGCTGTCAACAGCCTACAATGTAATCGATTGCTCCAAGGGAAGGGGACGGGACGGGATATTCCCTGAGCTAGCTGGAGTCATGGGAGGGGCCAATACTCAACCACCTGAGCCCTCTCTCACGCTGGCAACTGAGTCGTACAAGAAAGTGTAGTCATAAGCATATCTGACTATACGCCCCATCTGCGACTAATTACATCCCTACTGGGACCAAACGTCCGCACTGGGACTACACACATCCCTACTGGAACCACAAAGCCCTCTCACCGCACAATCAGTACAAAAACCACACACCGCCTCTCCGATCCTCACAACCCTCCCTTCTTTTGGAGTCAACCCCATCCTAATGGGGACGCCATCACCCCCACTGGCACACCTCCATTACCTTACGTTTTTCCTCTCGTAAGTACTGACATAAAGGTCATTGATAATACTCTGCTTGTTATTGTACGATCCCTGTAAGCCAAGGAATACGGTGTACTTGAGACCATTTATGGAAATGACAGGTCGATGTCTTGCCTTTGTCAAAAAGAAGTAATGTCAAAGGCTGAATTGTGACGATCACGACGCTAAAAGTGTGGATTCACATCATGGGAAATGACAGACCACTTGGGTGTGTCGCCGCCTCCTACCAACACCAATCTAATTCTCTTTCCAAGCAACATAAGAGAGGGGCTGCGTCGGAGATTGTGGAGAAACCTGTAATTGCTCACAGCTTCACTTCAATCATACTGAAGGGTTAAGTTCACACGATGTACCATCGTGTTCAACAACCGCACCGCCGAACTCAAAGACGGTCCCGTCGTGCTCAGGGGTTTAACAATACACGTGCTCAGCTCGAGACAACAGTTCCATGGGATACAGAGCCACACGCAACCCGTTACAGATAACCTTGTCCTGCCAGCCGTAAGCGGCCCGGCGCAGTGTGGTACCTTCAACCCTGTCCAACACATTATTCCCAGGCAGGGAGGCCTGGCCGGCCATACCAGACGGTGTTTAAGGAAGGCGTCTGTCTGGGAGGACTCCCTGCCGACGTGTCCCGGAATACCTCCTCCTCCTCCTCCTCCCCAAAACACGCTCGGGACACCTCCTGTGTGCGGACAATACGGTAGATTTTTACTCATTTCCGGCTGTATGATCTATACTGAGAGATCCTCTGAACACGACAGTGCGACCCTTGAGCATGACGGCACGACCCTTGGCCACGACGACACGACCCTTGAGAACGTCCCTAAGACCCTTAGAGATTAAAGGTTTCAACCATTGTGTATGATGCTGTGAGGTCTGACCCGACCGTCATAAGCGAGGTCAAAGGTGAAAACCGTCCTGCTCAGGGACTAACGTCTCTATACGAAGCCCTTCCCCCATCATAGGCACGATAATAAATAAAATATTTATAATACAGGAGTCTAGGTTCAGTGACCAACTTATAAAATGTCAACGAAAAAATCAGGTTAATGTCCTATGGACCTACGAATGCCAGACGACTTCAAGCAAAATCTATTTTCCGTCTCGAATTAAAGGAAGAAAAGGCGAGGTTTCCTCCTCAACCGATGCATCATCCGAAATTGGCAGACGTGGACGCGGGCCGGAATCACTCGTACCTCAGGCCAGCCAAACACGCACGGATTGGATATGCAGTTCACGGCCTGGCCCAAACTGATGGTGGCAGCCCTCTGGGGCAATCCATATTCCCCGCGGGGGATGTCAACCACGTAATGTGAACAATAATCATTCGTGATTACGCTTAACATTTCTGGTCAAATGTAGGATACAAATATATATATTTTGTGTTGTGGGAGAAAACATGCAAGTGCCCTGCGAGATTATCCGTTATCGCACTGTCTCGAAAAGCAACACAAAATGATCTTACGTTCAGCCTTATTCCGAATACAAGAATCAGGTGAATACCAGGATTAGTGAACCTTTATTGGTCAGGTCAAAGGCCTGGCCACCATACGTAATGGTTGGACAATCATGTCTACGGGTCGCGTTTTCGTCCTCAAGTGTCGTATTACTAAGGTGCTCAAGGAGAACACAGATGGTTTTGGTCCTCTGTGGTGTAGCTGTTAGCGTCTCTGACCGTGACGCATTCGCGGGCCGCCTAGGGTCGAGCGCATAGGTTCGAATCCTGGTTGCGGAAGTCTGCCCACAGTCAACCCAGCTCTTCCTCCACCCCTAGGGGTTGGTCGATGAAATGGGTACCTGGCTGAGGCTAGGGTATATGAATATTGCGTTAAATAAGGCTTAATTTACCCGTGCAAAGCTAACATGCTTACCTTCCATTTGTAGTTGGTCTTCATGACGCGTGAAGGCCTTTGTACCTCCAGCTTCTGACGTATTGCGGAAGCTAAGTTATTACTGGGAGAAAACATTATAACCGGCTTACCACCAACTTATGAGGGTATTATACTCGGTGGGTAACTGAAGAGTCGCTTGGGTAATACCTCTGTAGGGTGGGTCATGCAAGAGGAGGTTGGGTTTGATGACAAGCGCAGGAAATAGTAAACTGTCACAAACCAGAATAATTCAACAGGGGCGCCTGTACGGTCCAGTAACCACAGACCGCCATGACACGCCTGTGTGACTGTGTGCGAGGAGTGAAGCTTCGTCTCTCTCGAGAAGGATGGAAAACATATGATCAGGAACAACACTCTGGTGCACGGCTTCTGCTTCCGTGGTGGACACTGTGTGCACATGCAGGGAAATTCTTAAATCAATAACGTCAGTACATTAGCGGGCATCATCTCTATTAACGAGGCGTTTGTTTAGTTCATCATAAGTCATAAATAATTCTAGCCTCACTTATGCTCTCTTATGTTTAAGGATATATAGAAGACCCTCACAATCTGAAGAGTCCTTTTAGTCAAGGAAACAAGTACTATATGCATATAAGAAGTGATAGATCACAGAGTTTAGTGTTACCCCATTGGTGGTGGGGAAATACTGAAAGTTTTCCGGAGTCTTGTGTCTTATGCAGTTGCTTGTGTTGCAGTTCAATAACAGATCATGTCAGTGATGGTTGAGGACTATAGTAACCAACAATACCAAAAAAAAAAAAAAAATCTGTCGGTCGTATCGCTGTTTTTCGTACATCAATTAAGTTTGAGGACCGAAAGAAATCGGTCGGGATTTACCCCCATCGACTGATTCAGCTCAGGAGGCGCTCCACCTGGACGCTGAAGACGGCCAACACCCGCCCCTAACCTGCCCTACACCAACCTGGCTCCAGACAAATATACAAGGTCACCACACTTCATGACCTGTCTTCTCACCTGCTGGGGGTAGAGCCGGCTTCCTGGCTACTGCGGGAGGACCTTAGAGTGTGTGTGTGTGTGCGAGTTATGGGTAGAAAGTTTTACACTCGTGTTGTCCCGTTTCTTGATCTTGTGCATGTGAACCAAGTCTATACTCCTGTGTATGCAAGCACACACACGTACCGCACCCTAAGACAGGAACCCACTAATCGACCATTCCCGAGAGGAGAATGAACAACACCCGGGTTGCGTGCACGCCAGTTGCCGCTCCCGGGATTCGAATCTATGGGAAACCCACGTGAAAATTAAACACGATAAGCTCCCAAGTGCATTTTCGTGTAATGATCACATTATCAGGGGAGATACAAGAATGAGATATAGAACTTTCAGTTGATATACAAAGAATATGTAGCTAGGACGCCATTAGTAAACAAGCGTCACCGGATGATGCTGTTCGGGTCTGGCAACAAGCCTGTCATAAATTTGCTTATGTGGACAAGAAAGGGAACTGCTTACAAATTTTGTCTACAATAAAGCTATCCAATTTGTACAGACCTTCACCAATATTAATGTTACTATACTTTGTGTATTTAATACTAGAAGATCTTTACGTTAGACAAGGATCAAATGTCTTGTTAAATCATGTTAAAAATTGTGATAATTCTATTGAGTGGAGTAATTCCAATTCAGTCATTCACTAACTCCTTTACCACGAGAAACATCACTGAATTTTCTATTATTAAATACGCAAAGAACTGTAACATTAATATTAGTGAAGGTCTATACGAGACAGTCCCCCAGTGTTCCGCCGTCTGGGCTAAACAGTCCCACACAGTGTTCCACTGCCTGTATTCTCGACTCCAATTTCCTCCTGCATATCCCTATGACTGGGACTTGCGACCATAAACACCCCCAGGTTGACTGAACGAAAGTCCATATTTACGACTTCATTCCTCCTCCTTGTCACGCCTCCCTCCTCCCCCGTCCACCATCCGCCCCTGCTGTCAGGCTCGCTCCATCCGCCTGTGTATGTCCCACGGGCGGAGGCAGCAGCGCCGACCGCAAGATAATAACGTGTGGAGTAATATCGTGTGGCCCGGGGTTCATCAGCACACGTTAAGGCTCTCCTGTTTACCTCCAGACCCGTGTCGGTGTTTGTTCAGGTCGGAGTGATGCCCTCACCTCACCACCACCACCACCACTACTACTCTACCGCCCTGGAGGCTCTGTCGCGCACACTATAGCACCCTAAGTTCTCTGTGGCCAAGACTACCTTCTTCAAAGACCTCTGCAGCGGTGGCACAAAATTCTCTACACGATTCCTGCTGACCACGCGACTTCTGTGAGGTCTGGCTTCACTCCAGACAACGGACGGTATCAGCTTATCACACGTTAACTGCTTTGTACTCAGTTGCTTCCTTGTCTCACTACCTGCAGCTCCTGACCATTCGCACATTTCTCAAGCTATCCTCTCCCACTCCCCACAGCTGGCACTTCTGCAGGGGAGAAGAATGAGACGAACGAGTCATACATACGTAATTCCTACTTAAGGTTTCTCATCAGAAAGCCAGCCACACTTTTTAACTCTTTCAGTCGCCCGTCTCCCGAGCGAGTCTCTCCGCTCGTTCCCATCCTCGTGTTCTCAATTTGCTTCCGCTTCCTCCAGTGTCTTCCCATTACCTGTCAAGCGAGCTCTTGATGACCTTCTGTACATCCTTCGTGGACGTCCTAGAGGTCGTCAGCATGAGGTATTTCCCCAGTGGTCTGCTGGGTATATCTTGGTTCCTCAGGACAAATAACTGGTGCCTCCAGGTTATCCGTTGCCCGCTTTACGGTTTTAGGATCCCCCAAACGGACTCCCTGGCCGATAATCCAGTCAGATGAAGTTGCTACACCTGGGCACAGTCATTCGTCCTGGGAGGTCAAGGCTCTAGGATCGTAGCAGATTTTTTGCTCATCTAAAAAATATTTCTGCGTCTAAAAAATGTGAACTTATGTTATTGCAAAGGACAAACTCGTTGTCTTCAGAGCTTGCTTGATAATATTATACCCGACTGTTACTGCATTAATAAGTGCAGAATTTTCAGTTTTCATTTAAAATTTGGTTAGATAAGAAGAAATCATACTGAGTACAAAAAGGACACGACAAAACAGTTTTTGTTTTACAAAAACAACGTCGTATCTAAGGGTTGTTGCGTCGTGCTGGAGAGTCGCAGCGTCGTTCTCATGCGGCCTGGGGTCAGCTTCGACCTATACTATCATAAGGACCAGCCTGTCTCGTGGGTCATGAACCAGACCCGAGTTGGCTGGGGGGAGTTTGTGTCCACGACCTGACCCCCTGCCAGGGGTGGTTAAGCCAGGTCCTGACTCCTGCCAGTGGTAGGCAGCCAGGCTGTCCCCTGGGTCGGCTGGCCTTGTCAGGCCCGTAGCGCGCACCTCGCTCCCTCCATGTTTATTTTTAACTGCCTTCCTCTCTTTGTATCGCTCGGCTTTGTCCCTCTCTCGGCTCGTGGTGGTGTTGTCCGCTGCCTCGCATCATCATCCTCAGGCCTTCTCTTGTCACCATTCTCGCAAGAATCATCCTCAGAAGTGCTTTTCAATTTTTGCTGTTAATTCCAATTCCGTCCACCTCAGTTATCTTCGTGTCCCTGATAACCACAGCCACCTACCCTCCCAGCAAGGGCTTCCACTCCCTTTGCCTTTGATCAGTTACCTCCTTCACTTTCTCCCTTCCTCCGCCATTCCCTAGCACTACTCCCCCCACCTCACCTCCAACGCTACCCTTCCACCTCGTCTCCAACATTACCCCTTCCCTCTCACCTCATCTTCAATGAAAGCTTCCCACCTCATCTCCAACACTACTGTCGCAACTCATCTCCACCAGTATCCTCGCAGCTCATCTCAAAAAACCATCTTCTCAATTTATCTCCAACACTACCCTCCAAGCTCATCTCCAGCACTACCTTCCCTCCTCATCTCCAACATTACACTTCCTCCATCTCCAGGACAACTCTACGGTCTTTCTCCAACACTACCCTGCCACCTTACCTCCAACACTTCCCCTGCAGCACTGCCCCCCTCCCCCTCAGCTCACATCATTCACCTCATCTCCAGCACCATTA
>JAUUDW010626485.1:0-10000 GCA_032361385.1 Panulirus guttatus
CCCCTAACCAGACTGCAGGTAGAAGTATGTGAAATTCTCAGGTGTCTTGTTTTTAAGAGTTAAGAGTTACGTCAAAACAAAGTATAAAGGTTAAAACTTAATAGGAACAAACCCAAGTGTTTTTTCACTACTGTCAGATAAATATTTACCAAAATATGCAATTTTATGCAGTTATCTAGGAAATATGCACTTATAATCGAAATCACGTAAAATATGCATTTCCATATGAAATATGCAAATGCATAACTATCCGAGCCCTAGTAATGACGGCCTAGACTTCTGATCTGACCGGCAAGCCAACGTGGACCCAGGGATCTCACATAGGTGTGCAGGTGTGATCTGCGATGGTATCTCACATGACCCTAACGATCAGCTCGATCGTTCTGACCTAGCCAAGCTAATTAGCAGGGACGGTGCAGATTCGCCACAGTCGGGTCATATCTAATTACACGACCCTGCAATTGTGAAATTCCTCAGGGCCTCAGAGTCGAGACGTGCAGCGCATCACAGACAGATCTCCCATATATAACCCCCGGGCCTTGACCCGAGTAGCAGGAGCAAGCAGCTAGCAGCATTCCCCACACTGGGCAGTGAGTCAGAGACTTTCACCAGGTCTCCACTTTGAGCCACACACCACTCTAGCACCACGAGAATAGAAGAAGCCCTTTGTAGAAACTCCACCTTGTTGAAATATAGTTCATTTTTGTTAGAGGAAGATTTCCTTTATATCTTTGGACCACAACTAACAGTAACCAGTTCACCAGAGCGGGTTACGTATTTGGCAGCAGCGACGGGATACGAGTGATTCCAGTATCAACGAAGTGCAGCAATTTGGTGGATCCCCGTTGAATGCTGGGTGGTTGCTGTGGTTCCTGTTGTGGCAGACATCGAGTTGTGAAACGTTGAACAAACAACCTGCCCTCTACAATCAACTCCTGTCAGCTGTGAAGCGAGGTTGTGGGTTGCTGACTTATGATAAGAACAGTAGTTATGGGAAGGTGGTGCCATTAAGCTTGGACAAACAGATCTGTAGTGTCCTGTCTGCTTGCAGTAGTAACACACACACACACACACACACACACACGCTTGCACACACACACACACATACACACACACACACACACACACACACACACACACTTGCACATTTCAAGAGACATGTTTTTCACTTTCTCAAAAATTTGTTAATACAGTCTGTTTTTTCCCCCTTTCTCAATTCTCTCTATATTTCAATTAGGGCCCGGCCTTGATGTGGACTTTTGTCCGTGACTGGAGCCTTCAACATAAAAAAAAGGAAAATCACTAGTTAAGGCTATTACACCTACAGGAGCAAGTCTTGTATCTGTTTATACATTTTATCCTCTTTCGAATACCGTAATGAAGTGTTGAGCAGTCCTTCTACTTCTCCTCGTCTCACTGCTTACGTATTGATTACAGATGTTCTAACGGCGTTTCTATTTCGTGATCCAAGTCAAGAGTCCATTTCCCTGCCAATTTCGTCATCTGGTTAATCACGGTGTTCCCCGCACGCCGTTTTCCTTCCCAAATGGCAAGAGGCTTTTAAAGAGACCTTGGAAAATAGCGGGGGAAGGAAAACATCAGAGGCCAGAAGCAGGAAAGGCCTTTTATTTTACGTCTTTTATCTCGCGACATTTTACTGTCTAACTATCTGGAATCTCTTGAGCACGACGGGACGATCCTTGAGCACGACGGTACGATCCTAGGGCACGAAATAAGATTAATTAGAATTAGATTTAATAGCAAGGTAGGCAAAAGATTTTTATAACTGTAGACTTCTAATTTACCACCAGACATTTTCATGGTGAATACTACTAATTTCTTTAAAGATATTTTCTGTTAGTAAATTAGCCTGTTTAAAGAGGGATAGCATATATGAATATTAATTTGTTAACTCATAAAATCAATCTTTTTTCTCTTCGTTGTAGAATCTCATTGCAGTCAGTGGGGAACCTTTCCTAACCACACTTTCCTATACAATTTCCACTGCAGTATGCCCTAGGGCTCCATGCTATTTGGTGTTCCTTCTTAGACTTTTTCCCTACCGGTTGTTGTGCCGGAGGGAGTCGTGGATGGGGACATGCCTTCTGTTTTGCTATCCTACATCTACCAGAGATAAGGTGTTGCCGGACTCCACCTGCATGTAATTACATCGTGATTGTAGCTTCCTTCGGTGTATTACTGTCAATGGACAAAGATTAGTACAATCTCGCCGAGGAACTTCTCACTCCAAAGGAGTCCATCATCACTTCCCTGCTACTGATTTTAGCGCAGTTTTGAAGCTGTAGGAATCCCCGTGAAAAGGAGTCCTGGGGTTATGTAAACAATCAATAATTACAGCAAATAAGTTTAAAACTCCGGAACGCTAACACCGTCCTCCAGCAGATAACTTCGTAATGAACCAGGAGGTCTCCTGTCACCTGTTCTCTTCATGTCCTGTCCTCCAGCAGATATCCTCGTCTTGGACCATCAGGTCTCCCGTTATCTCTCCTTCCCACGTCCTGTCCTCAAACGGATAACCTCTTCAAGGACCATCAGGTCTCCTGTTATAGGTCCCTCCTCGTGTAATCCTATATAAACCTTTCCTCTTTTTCCCCCTCTAACACACCCATTCTCTCCCTCTTCCTTCTCTCCCTCCCTTTTTCCCTCCCTCCCTACCTTCCTCTTCCCTCTCACCCCCTCCCCACTTTTCTCTCCCTCTTACCTCTCACCCTCTCCCTCCTTCTTCCCTCCCACACCCTACCGCCATCTTGACCTCATCAAACAAAAGACTTAAAGACAAGAGGTATTTACAATGGTGGACCAGAGGCACTCACACACTCCCGGACCTCTGGAGAGGTTCAGGGTCGCTGTTCACGGCCCCAGTGCAATGGCTGAGACTCGGGCTGCTGGTTAGAGTAGGCTAGGGGACAAGGTGGTAGATTAGAGAAGGGAAGGGGCCGAATGGAGGAAAGAGTAGAGGAGGGGCCAGAGGTGGAGAAAGGAAGAATAAAGCTTTAGATGGTGATGACAACAATGCGTGGCCAGTGGTGTACCAGGCAGGGGTGGGCGGGATTAAGATTCCTAGAGGAAGAAGGAAGGTGACAGTGGAGGGAAAAGGGGCAAGAAGAGAGGGTTGTTACGACCAGGTGTAGGGGTAGGGCAAGAGGCACGAGACGAAGTTCGTGTAGTGGAAGGGGCACAGAAAGGTGATGAAGTACGAGGGAAAGAGTGATGTTTAGAGATGAAGTGACAAAGATGGATAACTGGACTAGGGTAGAGGGATGGAGTGGAGACCAAAATAGTAAAAGGGGCGGGAGATTGCGAGTCTTAAAAGGGAGAGCAGTGGAGAACCCACTAGAAAAGGGGCAGTGGTACAAGGAAGAGAGCAGGGACTGTGCATTAGAAGTGCTGGAGGGTGGGAGTCCATGGTATACGACAGCGAGCGTGCTGGTTGTGAAGGAAAGAGAGGCAAAGGAAATCAGAAGATGGAAGACAGTTTCAGCTGGGGAGACCAGAAGACACAAGGATGGTGACAGTGGATAATGATGCTACTCGAGAGCAGATACCACGAGAAGTTTCAGCATAGATGACCCAGGATAAAAAAGATAGTCAGTGATCCTTAGAAAATTACAGAAAGTAGAAAAGAAGATGGGAAGAGACAGCAGATATGAACGAGACAATAATCTTAGAAAACGTGATGCTTGAGGGATTTACCAGTCCACGAAATATTGCACCCGTCATTGATGACTGTCACACTTGATTACGATTCATAGCATCACACTGTCATCAGATGGCGTTTGACTCTCTCATATTTCGTGGAAATGCGATGCTGATAGATCACTGTGTGTGTCAGAGAGAGAGAGAGGCATGACCACACCTTCCTGATCTAATACCATCGTGCTTTGCACGTCTGGGCTGTACTAATCTTTCGTACTGCGCGCGCATACATCAAGCGCCGGAAGGCTCTAATGAATTGGGTCGATTGCGCCCTTCCTCACGACTGACTGATGACTGACACTTTGCCAAGTTTTTAATCTTCGCGGAACGTCTCCCTAATTAAAGCGGATTAGAAAAAAGGCGAAGAAAAAAAAAGATAGCCCACGGAGATTTATTTCAAAACATAAACCACACGGAATGTAATTAAGCGATTTTTCTCTCCCCCTCCCTCCCTCACCCCACCCCAAGACCCGGGGTGAATGCCAGCCAGCTCGGGGGGAGAGATAGACGAAGCTGATGAATATGTTGCTGTAATCCATTTTGCAGTCGCTGCTGTATTTCTGGACAAATCTGTATTTCACTGAGGATCACACTCTCTCTCTCTCTCTCTCTCACCCCCTTGTGTCGAGCTCCCACTCCACGCTGTGTTGCGCTCCATCCACTCACTGTATGGCAACTCTCACCTCCCTCGCTCTCCCCTCTACGGCAATACCAACTCCCTCCCCCACCCCTGCATGACAACACCCACCTCCCTCGCCATCTACTTCCCGGCTGTGCCTATCTCCTCGTTCCACCCTCCGTCTCACTCATCCGTTTCTGAGGATGGCTGACAGGTACTCCACGTTAAGACGCAATCTGAAAGACAAAAGAGATTGTCTTTTTCACTCTTCCTCGTCACTGACGTAGTTCGTGGAACCTCTCGACAGATTTTTTTCTCTTGCTCTCGATATTATATAGCGTACGACGTCCTCAAGCAGCCAACAGAAAAGAAAAAAAGAATTGTCCTAAAGAGTTCGGTTTTGGCAAACATTTCGTCAGGTTAGAAAGTTATTTGTTTGATTCTTCAAGCGTTGGAGACCGAGATCATCGCATCCTGTGCAGACATACGTAAATGCCATATATGTTGATCATCTCACCAGGTTTTTTTGTGTTGGTCATGCAGAGAAATCGATAATAACTTCGAGCTCAAATAATAGAACAAGAATTCTGTATTCCCGTAATTATAGAGAACTCAAAAGCAGTCGAAATCTGAGGCGAGATTAGACCGAGCTGCTTAATATTGACTAATGAACAGTAAGTTGAAGAGTATATGAGGCTTTTAGGAATATTCGTATAGTCCACGAAATAAGAATTAAAGTGTCAGGATATTCCTAGAATACCCCAGTTCGTCTCGACAAGTGCAGCCTTCCAAGAACCAGGCAGGGGGGAGATGGCGCAGACCTGCTGCCTGTGGAAACCTACATTATCTTATAAGAAAATCCCTCACCTTTATCGTCATTGTTTATCTTATGGTTTTAAAGTAAATCATTTAGCATGATCGTTGGCTCAACTCTCTCTCTCTCTCTCTCTCTCTCTCTCTCTCTCTCTCTCTCTCTGTGTGTGTGTGTGTCTCTGTGTGTAACTTTCATGTTGACATATATTGGAGCAGAGGTGGTTACTGACACAACAAGCCAGAGTTTAGAGTTTGATCCAGACGTTCGCCGCAATTGTCTTCCTCAGTGGACTGAGGAAGGAATACAGATCAAAGACGCACCCAGCCAGTCAGTCGTGTTCCTGGCTATATTTCTAGTCCGCTGGCTGGTGAGTCGGTTCTCTTGGCTTCGCCTTTCTCCCCACGCTCTCGTAAGGTTACCTTCTCCGCTGCATGTGCCCACGTGACGCCACAAGATCTAGATATGCTGTAATCCTTCAGAAGTATGTATGCTGCTTCCAGGGCTTTCTTCGACTTCTTGTTCTATCCCCAGAATTCTCTAGAAGCATGTGTGCTGCTTCGAGGGCTTTCTTCGACTTCTAGTTCTATCTATCCCCTTTCTATTACCTGCGCTTTTTCCCACCTTGGATGGTGAGATTCTTTGATCGCATGCAGAGTCGCATTAGATGTTTTATGACGTCTTATATCCCTTTTGTGCTCTTCCAATCTTTTGGTAGAGGACCGTCCTGACTTACTATGATAAGATTTGTACATCTTGCACAAGGTATGTTGTATACTACACTATCAGTTGTGGGATTATCACTGCTCTGAAGGCTCCTCTTTTTCCTGTCATATCGCCAGTTTTCTTCCCAGATGCAGCCACAAAGTAGATTTTGTGTCCTTCAGGTATTCACTTATGTTTGAAGGTATATTAGTCACAACAGCATTGTATGGATTTGAGGCATGGTCTATAGATTTGTGGAGGGTGGAGATGTTGGATATGAAATGTTTGAGTACAATAAGTGGCGTGAGGTGGTTTGATCGAGTGAGTAATACTAGGGTAGGAGAGAGGTGTGATAATGAAAAGAGTGTGGTTGAGAGAGACCATGAGGGTGTGCTGAAATAATCAGGTATATTAACAGGTACTAGGCAATGAGAATCTACAGATTCATCTATTCTCCACACTAATTCATGCATGAATAACAATGTTATTCATTTCGTTAGGTTGAATATCATACAAATGATTGTTTGGTAGACTGCGTAATATTGCCTTCGTACCAGTCAGCCACACTGACTAGTAATTGTTCATTATTGTTGTTGAGATTGTCATTATTTTTTCAAATGCAAACCGGGTAATGTTGAAAGAAAAAAGACTTGTTACTCATCCCTCAAACAATCATATTAGGAAGACTGACTGTGGTCGACGGTGTAAAGTGAGGGGTACTGGTGTGTTCTGCACTTACCAGCCTACGTTGTAAACATAGAGGAGGTGGAGAGAGAGAGAGAGAGAGAGAGAGAGAGAGAGAGAGAGAGAGGAGCCCTTCCAGCGAGGGTTTGTTGTGATGGTGCTGAATGTGTTGTGCCTTCTTCCTGCCCGGGGGAGTGTGGAGTGCCAATAAAGCTGATGAAGCTCTTGCTGTGTGTGTGTGAGAGAGAGAAAGAGAGAGAGAAGGAGAGACAGAGAGAGACTGACAGAAAGAGTGAAAGAGAATTAGTGAGGTGGCAAGAGAATGATAGAATGAGGCAGGTAGAAAAACGGCGAGAACAGGCCATCAAGGCAAAAGAGAGAGAGAAAAGGAAGAGAGACAGACAAGTACAGAGAGAGACAGAAGGAAAAGAGACCGAGACACAGAGACAGACTAACAGAGAGAGACAGAAAGAAAGGGGTTTACGTAGATTCACGTACATACACAGACTCAAGGCCCTAGCGAGGTGGTCTGGCCTTAACACTACTATAAAAGACGCGGTCCCTTTAAAAGCAGTGAAAGAAAAGGATATCAGAGCAAAGGCTTTCTCCCCCACCCTCCGCTCCCTCCGGCAACACTCCGGCCGGGAAACAGGTTGAAAAAAATACCCTGCAGGATTAATATGCCTGAAGAGAACTTTTATAGGAAAGGCGAAAGGTGAAATGAACGTGAATAAGTCATGCATCCTTCCACCAAAGACATGCACACCTTCTCTTTTTGTTACAGAGACAGTAGTAACGGTAAACTTTGAGCTCCAGCCTCGCGACTTACATACCATGTCTACGTATTGTTTCTAACCAAAAGCTAAGGAGCGTTACCCTCCGTCCATAGGCTTCGAATATGTCTGCGTCAGCTTTGTGAGGGTTCTATATCAGTACAGACAAGGCTGAGCGATCCTGTCTCCTACCACACACACACACACACACACACACACACAGGTTGGTGATTTTGCCGTCACCAAAGCTTGGCAGTTTGCTCTACAGGCGTGCTAAGTGGACGAGTTTGAAGTATTCAGCTATCCAGGCGCCAAGTGGGTGCATCGGTGGGGACGTAAATATTGTTCTTTCATAAAGAACTCTCGCGTGTCTGTCCCTAATCAGTGTTGGAACTTCTGAGGGTATGGAGGGACTGTGACCTAACAGCAGCACACGAATGAACCATCTCTGAAGTACTCGTGTGCCTGGTTCATATTTTTTTTAGGATTTTAAGTAGCCTAGGACGACAGACCTCTGGGGACAGCCACACGGCCAGAACACTTGACCTCATTCTAACGGGTCGGGTTGACCAGTACCAGCGACCCCAACCAGAGCCACACCTATTGGTCATAAACCACACGTTTTGGTTTTATGGCCGCTCCCCGCCGCACCCACCTGCGACCCAGCATCTGGGGCGGGATGTCAAGACATGCAGGCCGGTTGCGGAATTCCGCAACGCGTCGGTTGTGACGGAGGACTGTTCGATATCCCTGGGAACGACGCAGAAACGAAGTAGGTTGGTTTCGTAAGTGTTATCATGGAAGCCTCTGTCAACGCCTTTTCCAAGAGGAGTCCGCAAAGAGTGCATCCCCGCCTTACAGCAGCGAATCCCGATCTCAGACCACGAAAAAGCTAACCTCTACAAAGACTGTCTGTGAAAAGTACTCTCCGACATAAGAGCAAAGAAATCGTATCATCCCGCCAGACTACTGCACTTGAGGTAGTTCTACACCATTCCATGATCTGTGGGACTCTGATAGACCTGAAGGGTTTGAATACGCTGATTCCCTTCTTACTAACAATCACTTCGCCTTCACCTGCCGAAAGCCTTGACACCAGCAGCATCCTAGCCCGCATTCCAGCCCCGGCGTCCCTAGAGTTAGGACATGAGTTCTGAAGTTTGTCAGAGGGTTACACCGCCTCAGGGCGAAGCGGTCCACTCCAACTATTGGATCAACCGTGAAATTCTGCATAAAGTTCTGCCCTGAGCTAGCCTTACCCTTCTGCGTTCTATCACCAGGGCTTGCCCTCATTAGTCAAAGCTGCCCTGCTTACCAGAAGCCTTCGTATGTCTCCCTGGTACCGAACAAGCCTACAGTTTCTCACAGTGAGTCGCGACACGTTGCCCTCAGCCCAATCCTGAGCTTAAGCTACGAAAATTGTGTGTTGAACTGGATTCACTCAGCAGGAACAAGTTGCATATACCCCAGGTACTTTGTTGAAATTGAAGACCCCTTTCAACCAATGCCCTAACAGCTTCTTAGACCTTCATGATCATCGTAACCTAGAAAGAAGCAGGGCCTCTTTGGCTCTCGCCTTCGCAGACTTCACCAAAGCTATGGACCAAGTCTGGCATAAATTAGTTCAGCCTTAGACCACCTATCAGAATGTACTCAGACACTCTGGTTCTGCCGAATCTTTTCAACCATTACCTGGCCCTCATCTGAGAATTCGGGAAGACAGTACGACATCACCCTCGCTCTCAGAGGAAAAAAACCTTTGTCCTGGAGATGTACTTAGGCACCACATCTCCGTCGAACTCATCCGAGCTCGTACAGACCACTACGAGAACAGAGTGATTCCAGTCATTCTGAACATCATCAGTGAAGGGTCTCCCTCCCAAATACCTGTGTAAAGCGGTTTGTTTAATCCCTTTTACCCTCCTAACTCCCTCCTTTCATAGCCCCTCAGTTTATAACTAACCTTTGGCCATGATTAGTAAACTCCAGGCGAGAAGATCTCCAAAATTCCTTCGTTTATTTCGCTCTCTTTGTTGATAACTGTTGTTATCATGTCTCACCGCTACCATCGTCATTATAATCACCATCATTATAGTTACTCCCATCACGATCACCACTGTCATCTCTCATTACTGTCGCTAGTTCATTCACCATCATCACAATCCACGGCTGAATTTAAGGTCTTTTACAGACCGGAGGGAGAAAAGCAGATACAATATGGTTTGAATACCATCTTCTATTAAAAGTAACAACCGTAAACAAAGTTTAACTCACTGAATAGTTCATCTAAAATTCCTGAACTTCACATGTGGGTCCGTGGTTCGGACAACCCCAGGGGAAAATCCTCTCTCGTGGTAATGCTTAATGAAACATGTTCCGAACGTCTCTCCCCGTCTCTGATTCATTGTCGTTTCCGGACCAGCCACAACACTGCGGCGTCCGGCTTGACTGCTAACACGCACTAATTCCAGCCGCAGCGAAAGCAATTTCAGTTGGTGTGTGTGTCTTTGGCCTGATCCATTTGTGACTGTCGACGGGTCCGGGATCTGTCTTGGTTCCCAGACGTTGGACACACGTAGCTGGACACCTCACACTGCCCACTTACGACACACACACACACACACACACACACACACACACACACGCACGCACCTGTTATGACCATGAGTTCGCGACCAAGCCAGGGTTCGG
>JAUUDW010626496.1:0-11463 GCA_032361385.1 Panulirus guttatus
AGAGAGAGAGGATATGTCATACCCGGAACGAACGTCTTGCTCCCAAAACCAGTTTACCTCGCTATATTGCTCGGACGAGAGTAGTAACAGCAGTTTACATCACCGTATTGCCCAAATAGCACTGCTAGAAATAGTTTACCTCGCCGGATTGCTCAGTTAAGAGTGTTAACATATTTTTTCACTGTTGGTTAGACACGAGACCCGGCAGTACACAAGAGACCCGGCAGTACAAACGAGACCCGGCAGTACACAAGAGACCCGACAGTACACAAGAGACCCGGCAATACACAAGAGACCCGGCAGTACACACGAGACCCGGCAATACACGCGAAACCCGGCAGTACACAAGAGACCCGGTAGTACACAAGAGACCCGGCAGTACACAAGAGACCCGGCAGTACACACGAAACCCGGCAGTACACAAGAGACCCGGAGTACACAAGAGACCCGGTAGTACACAAAAGACCCGGCAGTACATAAGACATCCGGCAGTCCACAAGAGACCCGGCAGTACACAAGAGACCCGGCAGTACACACGAGACCCGGCAGTACACAAGCGACCCGGCAGTACACAGCTCCTGCACTCACTTGTGTACTGCGTGAGGCACTACTAACACAACCACCTTTGGCACTCACAACACTATAACCCTTAACGATACGCTTCATAAGGGCGTAAACAAAAAAATTTCTTTTTTTTCAAGTCATTACTTTGAAATATGAATGTCATTACCGGGGTTGCAAATATGCAAATTAACCTTTGCATCTGAAATATGTCCGTTCATAAGATTCTGACCCGCAGTATGTTACAAATTTTATCGCCGCGTTTTTAATCTAAAGAACATTTACGTAATTTGCTTCGGCAGAATTCTTCCCTAAAGAATGAATTTGGTGAAATTTGCAGATCAGGTTCTGCGTGAGGGAAAATACATACGAGGACTGTTACTGAGACATCTTAATCTAGGGAAAATCTAGATGGAAAAAAAGGCAATACGTATTTAGGAAGACAACAGTCACGGAGAGAACATGCCTACATGAGTTGGACATGTAATTACCTATTTGTGATTACTTGTAATTACCTATTTGTGATTACTTGTAATGACCTACTTGTAATTACTTATAATCACCCATCTGTGATTACTTGTAATTACCTATTTTTGACTACTTGTAATTACCTATTTGTGATTACGTGCAATTATGTATTTGTGACTACCTATCTATACTACATGGGGAAGAAACGTTTGACTCGTAAGGGCCCGGTTAAAGTGGGCACAGAAATGGGATATATATATATATATAAATATATATATACAGGTGGACGCAACAGAGTGTGTCACAGGTGGAGCAGAGTGGATGGAGGTGGAAGTATAAGGCAAGATCAGTAGTGAAGTGGATAGGTGGATGAAGGTTGGGTGGATCATGCAAGGAAGCGAGACACTTGGGTTACAGTGGAGGATCGTGAAGATCCACACACACACATAACAGTGCCCCTGGCGGCTATTGATGGCACCAAGTGGAAGTGCCACCACCACCTGTCGAGTGTCGCTACAGTGTCATTCGAATGCCTGTGAGAGAATCAGGTGATAACGTCAGTGATAATGGCCCCCTCCCCCCACCTCACACCTCACCTGGGCCACAGGTGTGTGAGGGTGTGTTCTTGATAATAAACATGTGCTTTTCTTGCCTCAATGGATACGTGTTATGTGCCTGTGTGCCTGTGTGTGTCAAATGTATGTAATCACCTAATGGGGTAAATTCCCACTGATGGGGACCTCTCATGCGACCTCTGTGTCTTTTGTTTTTGCCTGTAGGTCGATGGGTAGGTGAGTAGTGGAGTGAATGGGTTAGTGAGTCTGAGACAGCGAGTTTGACACAGTGAGGAATGATGAATCCACATCTGTATGGCACCTGTATCGACTTCCTCTTCTTTGCCTGGCTCTTGTCTCTGTTGGTACGATTTGCGTGTTTTCATGATATAATTCAACAGGAATTTTCGTCTCTCTGTAACTGAATATGCCATCATTAACTCGGAGGATGATAAACCCTGTTATCTTTTCTTCGTCTTGACGCAAGATAACCCAAATCGCTTATTCATATCTAGGTAAAAAGATTTCGCTTCGTTTCCTTTTCCATCAATTTCATAAAAGTGCACCAAAAAAAATTTTCCCAAAAAACTTCACCGTTTCAAAAAGACGGAACAGTACTTTTCAATTCAGTCTTTTTTTATCACTCTCTTTCTTTCTCTTTTTTGTGAAGCAAAATGGTGAAAAAAGAGAAATTCCCTTACTCCCGACATGACGCCAGAAGAGTTTGGGATTGTGAGTGAATCATCCCCTATAATGTTCCCAAGCCATCTTGCTCCTGGTCTCCTCAATCACCTCACTGGGAATTGACTGACGTCTCTCTGGTAGACAGAGCCAAATTTCGGGGCTTGCCCTGTGTGCCACGCATAACTTACTCTCGAAATCACAAAATAGCATTATATATCCAAGGCATGAGAGGGTTCACTACCCAAGAGGTTATCAGTTAACTGTTTCAGGCAATGAATTTCTCTCTAGATCTTCCTTCGGCTTCTGAGGAAACACTCAGTGGACCCAAGAAATATTCTAGAACTCACAAAATGGAATTAGTAAAAGACTTTTACACACAGGGTTATGAAACGTAGAAACTTTCCTGGAGAAAGGAAGGACTAAATCTCATAAATAATATCTTTTTTTGATGTTAGGTGAGACGACATGAGCAACTGAAGCCCTAATTAAGGCCCCGTTATTAGCACCATATGTACATACATATACCCTAACCTGTGACGGGTATCCCACCTCATCGACTAAAACTTATTGATGAACAGCTGGGTTGACTGTGGACCGACTATCGCAACCATGATTCGAACCCATGCCCTCGAACCTGGGGCGGCCAGTGAATGCGTCACGTTTAGGAACGCTAACCGCTACACCACGGAGGCCCCACAAAGAACACAAGCCTATGGATGACGTGCCTCTATCCTACTTTCTGGCATACAACAATTAAATCGTAAATCAAAACTGAACGCAAGGAGTGGCGATATCCTTGTGAGAGTCTCGTTAATGGACGTGGGAGAGACAGTCTTTAGCACCGAGTCCAGTAAGCCATGGACTCATGGATTCTGCAAGAACGCTTATGGTGATGGAAGTCCGTGGACTAAGGTGTACGGGAGGGTCAGGCGGTCAAGTGGTCCCTGGAGACTTTGTGGTAGTACTGGGGTCCGCTGTCCATGGTCCGTGGGTTGTTAAGTAGCTGTGTGAGATACTGTGGCACGAGTCAAGAGAGACGCTATTGGGTTAAATGAAATCCAGCCATTTCTCCCTTTTTTCCTCGATTAGCTTCTGAACATATCAATATATCCAGATATGACATGGAAATTCCAGGCCTCTCTGAACTCTGGAAAAGATCCAGTGAGGTATGTCTGTGAGACTACAGTCAATCGTGCATTGTGGTAGTCGAGACTACATCGAGAGATACTTATGGAACACATCGGAGAGTCAAGGACTACTAGAGGTGGACGCCCAGGGTCTACTTAAGGTAAGTGGAGGACCTTTTCTTTAGCACCGGTGAACGGCTGGTTCACGTGGCGGTCAGCAGAGGTCCTCGTAGATGGAAGGGTCCAGATCCACCAGCGTCTCCCCGCTGCTACAGGTGGCGCCGGAACCAATGCGGCCAAGGAACGAGGGGTTCATTACAATCCAGGCGATGTCACAGCCGCAGATGAGGGGGTTACCTGAGGAAGGAGGAAGAATGATGATGTACCTGGTGGAAAAGGATCAGAATGCATGCGAGACGAAGGAGGAAACATCGGTTACATGCGTGGACCCGATGCCACAGACACGCCTGACTTTATCCATCAATCAGAACGAAGCTGGTTTGCGATTGCGACTCACCGCTGAGTTCGAGACGATTGTTGGCCTCGAGAACGGGCCTCCATACCTCTTCCTCCAGTCGAGTGAGGGCGTTGTTGTCGAGTTGGACTGTGGCGTTGGCGAGGCCTGTGGAGACGCTAGGAATGATGCCAAGAATAAGAGGAAACTTATGTTTACACACACACATATATGAAGAATGATGGACGCTGCCGGTGCACTGCTGAAACCCCCTCTCACCTGGGAAGGCGTTGACGGCCACGTTGCTTATGTTGTTCCTTCTGAGACTTAGTCCGAGCACAGAGCTGCTGACCTCCATGGCTCCCTGCCGAAGGGTCGTCAGCGCATTGTCTTCGAGGGACACGACCAGGAGGCTATCAAGCCCGGCGAACGTTCCTGGCAGATGACAACAGACCGCACTCATGGACCAAGAATTACCCTGGGGAACATCGTTCCTGCTGCCTAATATGCTCACATGTATCACTTCGGGTTATTTATGTGGAGAGATAACTAGATAAAGGTGAAAAAGATCCTTTGGCAGACTGTCAAATACTAGAGACTTCCTTGTGATGCTTTATCTTTTGGGGGTAAAAGAACACATGAGAGGGACCCACCTGGTTCTATTTCTGGTATATGCATAGCGTTCAAAAGGACCATTTTTAACGAGGGCGAGTCCTTGATGATCATATAGGGCAGGTGGCCCAAGGGATTATAGCCGAGGTTTAAGAAAACCAGCGTCGGGGAATAGACGAGCGGGAGTTTCTGGAGGTTGTTGGAGCTGAGGTCCAGTTCTGTTAGCTCTGTGAATGAGTATAGGTGTTCGAAGGGGAATCCCGTCAGTTCGTTGGAACTGAAGTCCATATGCCTGGCTGTGGAGATGCTGCTGGACAGTGCCGTCTCCTCCACCGTCTGTAGAACACCGTTGTTTATAAGAAAGCGGGCGAAAGTGGCGTTGCCCAAGTCTCCTGCTCTTATGACCTGCAGGTAACTGTTGCCCTGTATGATCAGGCTACGGAAATTGTGGAAGGGAAAGAATGCGCTGAACGCTCTCGCCAACTCGTCCTCGCTCGCCACTTCCGAACAGTTCATGTCCATGCTGTGTTCGGTGTCTTCAGAACACACGCAGGGGAGGATGTCCAGGGCGTTGGGGCAGGGCAGGTTGCGCAGGTCCTCCTGATGAATCCTGCCGGCCGCAGGAGATGCGACATCCTGGCTTACGCTGAGGAATACAACGAGCAGGACACTGTAGCTGTGGGCGACCGTCATGTTGTGGTGGATAGTGCAAGTGGTTTTTCAGTGGCGGGTGCTCTGTCGGTGGGCTCAGCGGCCAGGGTGGAAGAAATGTAAGGTGAGTGGAGGTGGGTGATGCAAGTGGGTGCCTGTTGTGATGGGTGACGAAGGTGGCCAGACACTTGAGTGTCGTGGATCTGAAGATACACACACACACACACTCAGAGCCTCTGGTGGCGATGATAGCTCCAAGTGAACTGACATCTGCTTGGTGGCTATGCAGTGTCGTGCCTGTGGGAGACTCTCAGCTGATAACGTCGATAGTGGCGCGTCCCCACCTCACACATCTTGCTAGAGCGTGTGGTGACTACCACCTAGGCCACAGGTGGGGGGTTTTCATAGTGGCCCCTCACATCTTCCCGGTGTGTGGAGTGATCCAATTACTTCTGCAACTCCACCTTTCCTCCTCCTCTCCGTCTTGATCAGTCTATAGATAAATCCCCCAACCAGCAAATCTGCTGTTTTTGGGTACAGTTATCTATTCTGATTCTACTTCCTTCCCAAACTCTCTTCACCGTCTAATCCTATTCACTCTTTACGCTGTTGATTCCACTCTACAAACCTCAACTCAATTTCCCTCCGTACATCTATCACTTTGATACTCATTCTCTTTCTCGTACTGAATGCAACTCATTTCTTAATTCGGTAATATGTAATATCTCGACACGAGAGGCAGAAACCTGGTTAAACTCACTCGTGCTAAAACGCATCAACTATCACTGTGACTCGTTTATCTTCCTCTGTTCAAAACACCACAGCTCATCCCCGCAACGACATAAACACGTGCCCATAACCATACACCTTTATCCTGGGTTCCCCACGTAATCGACATCACGAAATCCGATTCCCGAAAGCTAAGGGTTTTACATAGGTGCCAATAGCTAATCAATGTCCGCAGGGGTCCTTATTCGCCCCAGTACAGAAGACTGTTCAGTTATCTAGGGCGGTTCTTCCTCCGTCTCTTTGTCAGCCAGAGCGGCATGTAAAGCCATCCGTCTCACTAATTCCCCAGGCATCACCTCTCTTCGCTCATCCAACTCTGTCTGCCGTGATGACGCTGGGTCTCTCCCTATTCAACAAGCATTATCTTGCTCACTGTTCCTTAGAGCTGTGTCCTCGCCATTAGGGATAAGACCCGTGACTCATGCCTGGCTGTTGCTTCCCATAGTTTTTTAAGTGGAGACCAGCCCAGCCATACGAGGATGAACCGTTATGATTCCTTCTTCATCTCTCGATGAGTGAAGATGTGAAACTCTCTTTCACTTTCCCTCATCTTCCTCTCTTCTCACAGCCTTTTTAACTTTAAGCATGAGGACTTCTGATTCGTTTCTTCATTACTCAATTTTCCCTTCACCCCGAGCTGACCGTGAATGGGGTATGTCTTTTACCCCACGCCACGTAAATCACGAGATAAAAAGCTAATCTTGCAGAGTTCATAACATATTTACGATTCCTGATATACTCCCCTTTACAAGGGCTCTTAGGAAATTCAGAAAGCCAAATGTTTACATAAAAACAAGTTTCACTTGAGTGGCACCCGTTTGTAAATACGTCTCGTGTTTGGCCTGGGGTGAAAGTCTTGTTATGTGAAGGATGTTTACAGCAGCTGACGCGTTCCCGCCGCCACCACCCGCCAGCCTGACACTGTCAGTCGTCAGCCAAGGACGGAAAGAGAGATACCAGGAGAGAATAAGAGCAAAGATATACAGGCAGGAGGACACTGAACATCGATGCATTTTGGATTTGCTGGCACTGGTTGAGTATTGTTGGCACTGGTTGGGTGATTTTGGCACTGGTTGAATCTTGTTGGCACTGGTTGGGTGATGTTGGCACTGGTTTAGTGTTGTTGGCACTGGTTGTTGAGTGTTGCTGGCACTGGCTGAGTGTTGTTGGCACTGGTTGAGTGTTGCTAGAACTATTTGGTATTGTCGGCACTGGCTGAATGTTGCTGGCACTGGTCGAGTATTGCTATCACTGGTTGGGTGTTGTTGGCACTGGTTGACTGTTCCTGGCACCGGTTGAGTACTTTTGACACTGGTTGAGTGCTATCTAAAAGGATGGAAAGAGACCACGGAGAACATCAGATGTAAGTGAAATGTATTTATTCGTCGTTTGAGTTCGTAAGTACATAATGACTTCAGGAAATTACACGGGGGCTTGCGCGCCGCCTTTGACACGAGGAAGAACAGGAAATCGTCTAAGAGCTTCTCCCATTAGCGAACAGCTGGTACACGTTGGTTGGTCAGCAGAGTTCCTCGTAGTAAGCGGGATCCAGATTCACCATCGTTTCTCCGCTAGCGCAGGTGGTGTCCACGCTGATGAGGCCGAGGAACGTGGCGTCCAGCACGAGCCAGGCGATGTCACAGCCACAGGCGAGAGGGTTACCTGGTGGGGGAAAGGGGGAAGATTGGGTTACCTTGGGAGAAAGGAGGAAGATTGGGTTACCTTGGGAGAGGAGGAAGATTGGGTTACCTTGGGAGAAAGGGGGAAGATTGGGTTACCTGGAGAGAGGAGGATGATTGGGTTACCTTGGGAGAAAGGGGGAAGATTGGGTTACCTTGGGAGAAAGGGGGTAGATTGGGTTACCTTGGGAGAGAGGGGAAAGATTGGGTTACCTTGGGAAAGGAGGAAGATTGGGTTACCTTGGAAGAAAGGAGGAAGATTGGGTTACCTGGAAAAATAAAGGAATACCAGGTTACCTGATGGAGGACAATTGAGTATTTGGAAAATGATGAAGAAAAGAAAGTGATATGGCTGCCACGTGTTATCATTATGCCAGAGTGTCACTGACCTTTCTCTCCATGAAGCAAAACGAACGTGGGGCCACGAGATGCTACTCACCCTTGAGGTGGAGGTAACTGTCTTCCTCGAGCACCGGCCTCCACACTTGTTCCTTTAGCTCTGTCAGTGCGTTGTCGTTCAGGAATAGAACGCTACTCGCCAGGCCTGCGGATAGAACGCCGGTCATGTCTGCAGGCGCAAGAGCTCCTCTCTCTTTCTCTCTTCTATCTCTCTTTCTCCCTCATATATCACATTATAGTATATTATGATATCATAGTATATCATATTATATCGTATTATGTTACATCATATTCTAATGAATATGCAAGAGAATGGTGGTTGCTCTCAAGGAACTTTTGCCACGAGATTCTCTCACCTGGGAATGCGTTCACGCCGACGTCACCAATGCTATTCTGGTTAAGGCCCAGCAACGCCAGGGGACTGCTGACCTCCATGGCGCCCTCTGGAAGCCTCGTCAGAAGGTTGTGGCTGAGGGACACAAGCTGGAGCTCCTCAAGGCCGAAGAACGTCCCTGGCGGATGATGACACACTCAAGAGGTACCACAACGGGTTACCCCCAAGGACTTGTCTGTCTCTCAGGCGACATACGTCAGATATACAAGAGATCAACGCGTATACCTAGAATATAACCCCCCAGATCTACCGAGAGACTCTTGGTTCTCCTCTCACGATTATACCAGCAGAAAGAAGAGACGGTAACAATGCTGGTTAATAATGTCTTTCCCATCACTCAGGCAGTACTAGCCACTTATTCAGTGGTCATACGAGATGAAAAGAAAAGGTAAATATTGTGTACTTGAGTGCAAACGTGTGAGAATACATACCTGGTTCTATTTCTTGAATGGCCAGCATGTCAAGATAAACGAATGTTAGAGAAGGCAGGTTCTTGAAGGCTATGTATGGGAGATGGCCGAAGAGGTTGCCGCTCAGGTCCAAGTAAGTCAGCGACTGGGAGTAGATGAAGGGGAAATCCCCAATGCAGTTGAAGCTGATGTCCAGATTCTGCAGATTCGTAAAAAGATGCAGGTGTTCGAAGAGGAATCCCGTTAATCTGTTGGAGCTGAAATACATGGTCGTGGCTGTGGAGACGCTGCCAGAGAGTGCCGTCTCCTCCACTATCTCCAGGACGCCATCGCTGACATAAAACTCACGGAAGGAGACGTTGCCCAGGTCCCCAGCTCTCAGCACCCTCAGGTGCATGTTACCTGCTATAATCAGGCGATCGAACACATGGAAGGGAAAATACGCGCTGAACACTTGGGCCAATTCGTCCCCACTGGTCACCTCCGAACAGTTCATATTCATGCGGGTCTCATCGTCCACGGAACACACACAGGGCAGGATATCCTGTGGGTTGGGGCATGGTAGGTAAAGCAAGTCCTCCCCTAGAGTCCTGTTAGCCACAGAAGCCGCAACGCCCTGTTGGCTTACACTGAACGATATGATGAGTAGGACGCAGTAGCTGCGGACGAGCGCCATGTTGTGGTGGATGGTGCAAACAGACACAGTGGCGGATATTGCAAGCGGTGGAGGTTGCAATGGTGGATTCTGTAGGTGGGAACAGTGACCTGAAGGGGGAAGGCGTAAGGTCAGCACTGGTGGAGGTGGTGGTAGTGGGAGTAAGTTGCCGCCTCTGGCGGGTGACGAAGGTGAGTGACCAGCCGGACACTCGCGTGTCGTAGATCGTAAAGATGCACACACAGTGCCTCTGGTGGCGATGATAGCACCAAGCGAACTGGCACTTACTCGGTGGCGCTGCAGTGTAGTGCCTGTGGGGAAACTTCAGCTGATAACGTCGATAGTGGGGCGCCCCCTCCTCTCACAACTTGCTGGTGTGTGTGTGTGTGGTGACTACCACCTGGGCCAACCTCTGGTCACTCTTTCAATGCATATTTGAAAGATTTATATTTACCCCCCCACTGTCAACATGGTCAGATTGGTTTACAAACTTGAAGAATGTGATCGAGTCTTCCCATTTTCTTCTCTCTCTCTCTTCCACAGTGAAACACTCTGTTGCTTCTTGCCTCTCGCTGTAACTCACCTCTTACATACTTGGGGCATCACCTTTATCACGACAGCTGACACTGCTTTAAAAGACTTTTTTCATGGGATTTGTCGATCTCTGTCGTGTACAGACAATGTAGAAACCAAAGATGAAAATTTCGGAGTGTCTCTCCTGATTGTCCCTCGTCTTGGCTTCTTACGATAACACAATATGCGAGTTCTCACCCCGGAGGAGGCGTGGGAACGCACAACAGTATTGGTTTGTTTCTGGCGGGAAATTTATTGCGATATTAAACTCTAGGAAGAGTGACTTCCCAGCTGGGCCGTCTGTGCTGTCCCGACCTGAGGAGCGGTGCCGCTTGGCGCGACGCAATACCGCGTGCGGAATATATACATACGTTATCTGGACCAATATCTCACAGATTTCTTACACGTT
This sequence comes from Panulirus guttatus, assembly GCA_032361385.1. NCBI lineage: Eukaryota > Metazoa > Arthropoda > Malacostraca > Decapoda > Palinuridae > Panulirus > Panulirus guttatus. Next base: position 10,420 of record JAUUDW010626496.1, read on the forward strand.
ATCTGAACCAGTTTTAAACTATTTTCTTTATGCGTTTCACTTATCTCTGTTTCTCCTTTGTATAGTCAAACCCTCAGCGGGGATCATATGTCCTCTCATTACCATGATGAAACCGGGTTTATATACTAAGGTGTCGAACCCATGGAACGAAGAATTAAGAGTCGGTCAGTGCAAACCATAGCGCCACTCAAAGTGCCTCACGTTATCTTATCTGAGCCAGTGTCTCCCACGCTTCCTTCTCGTGTCTACGGTACACAACATGCCCTAGCCTTTACACCCAGGCTGGCTCACGTCTCGACAGGAACACTTCTGTATACTGACTCATTACTCCCACACCACTGGACCAGACGTCATCATATAGGAAGAGTTGATATCCTCTCGTGATATCAACTCACATCAAGCCCACCAATAAAGGTCTTTTCTCTATTTTTTCCTTCCTCTATAAAGCCTTCCTGGATGTCCTCATACATGGGCCTTCATCTGTCAGGGTTTAGCACTGTATTCCCTCCACAATATGTTATATTGCCTCGAGGTGAAGGTCCCTCGCCCTCAGATGACTCCATAACCCTTGTGTGTCACGGCAGCCTGGGCCCCGGAGACCAACAGGTGCGCCTCCCTCCGGTGGTGGTGGTGTGTGGCGTGTGTGGTAGAGGCGCCTAAAGAGCAGCAAGAGCATTGTCCATTTTGTCTCCATCACCGCCAGCGCCGGGGATAGTGAGGCGTCCTCTCCCGGGCCGGAAAGCTTTTACAGATATGGCAAGAAATGACCTCCTTCGGGTCCTACTCCCTCCCCCTCCTCCTGCAGGACGCCAGACACTTGTGGAGCGAATCCTCTTTAATGAGAGAGAGAGAGAGAGAGAGAGAGAGAGAGAGAGAGAGAGAGAGAAAACTACTAAGAATCACTACAATTAACGTATGGAATCAAGACATACCACCCTTTAGGCTTTTCTTGAAATCAATATATGTACATAGGTGTTACCGGACTCCGCCAGCAAGAGGTTACACTGCCAGAGAAAAGTCACATTTGACGAGACTGTATCACTG
>JAUUDW010626507.1:0-11460 GCA_032361385.1 Panulirus guttatus
AGAGAGAGACAGAGAGAGAGAGAGAGAGAGAGAGAGAGAGAGAGAGAGAGAGAGAGAGAGAGAGAGAGAGAGAGAATAATCTGAATCATTAAAGAGAAAGACAAGTGGGTCTCCACCACTTATGTTACATAAAATCCAGAAATATGCCGAAATATAACAGACAAGCACATTCTGTGCCAAAAGAATTATCAGGTCTATGTTCAAATGAGCCTACAGAACAATGTTTGATATAAAATATGGGAAGATTCACAGCTAAAGAAAAAACAAAAATGATTTCACCCAAATGCTCTCACTGGCACAGCTTTCTGACCACAGAAATATGTCATTAATACCAAAAGTAAGGTACGATGAAAAAAAATTCTTTTTTATGCAGCAAAAGACCATTATATAAGAACAAATAAATAAGAAACAAGTGATAGAGCCCTCAACTTACTAAGGGAAAAATACAAGAAACTTATGATGTGAGTGTATTGGTAAGATATCTCACGAACGTGGTGAAAGTGGGGTGAACATCAGCACTTAAAATTAGCATAAATGTATCATAATAACAAAGTATATATCATCCAACTTACCTAAGATGTATTCAGATAAGCAGGTAGAACAATGTCTATTATAAAATCAGAAAAACTTTCATAGCCAAAGAAAATTATGTTGCCTTAGAATTCTAAATTCGGTGCCCAAACAGATATGTCTTACATACCAAAATATTAAAATGAATTTTTTTTTTAAGAAAAGGAAGCATCATATGATATGGATAATAATAAAATAAACTCCCCAGAAAAGAAATCCCTCATACACCCTATCATTACTTTCTTCATTCCATCTAGTCGTACCATATGCTCTTATCAAGTAACTCATTTCCACAGCCTTAATTCTTGACCTTTGAGACTAGGTGCACTAAACTGTGATATAGATATGGGAAGAGAAAGACTAGAAGGAGTGACATAATTTAAGTATTTGAGTGCTATCTTGGATAAATGTTTGGTGATATGAAGGGAGAAACAATGGAGAAAGCAGTACAGGGTCCCTTAATAGAATAAGGAAGGGTAGAGGAGTAACTATAATGTAAAGATAGGATTAAGAGATAGCACAGCACTCCCAACCCAGACCTATGCAGCCAAAACATGGACACAGGATGAGTTAAAAAGGCCAACTAAGAATCCAGGCTGTGGAAATGAGTTATTGGTAAGAAGCATGTAGTATGACTAGATGGGATGAAGAAAGTAATATAGGAGTGTATGAGTGATTTGGTAGGGCAGGGAATGGAAAGAGGATGAATTTTGAGTTGTTGAGATGGTGGAAAGAATGCAAGAAAGGGAGCTTGCAAGAAGGGTGTATGATGGTAAGATTAATGGGGTTAGTTTGAGAGGAAGACCACCTGTGACATGGGGAAACAGAGTGTAAGAGTACTGGAGGGAGATAAATGGAGGAAGAATGTATGCAATGGTGTGTGAGAGGAAGGCACATAAGGACAGGAATAAGTGGAGACTCTTTTGCCATTGCCATTCCCTTGATGGAAGTTCCCGGAAGGAATGGACATCAAAGATATAGACAGCTAGACATATAACCTTCACAGCTGACAAGCAGCATCTTTAGCGATGTATGTGCGACTACATGTAAAGAGTGCAGGGCAACTGAGAAGTAAGTGCGTGATATCTTTGGATATGCTGAAATGGTGTTTGCAGTGTTGTAGTGATGGAGGATGTCCAAAGCACAGATGGGAAAGTGCAATTTGTGTTTACCTGAGGAGTATGGTTTGTGATGGGTGTGTTCGGTGTGGCTTAGTTTAAGATGAAGTTAGGACAGTAGTTATTTCAGTGTTATATTTGTTGGAGATGGGGGATATATAAGCAGAGGATGCTGAAGTGTGAGGCAGGGATAAGCTTTTTATTTCTTCTCTACGTGTTGAGTTTATGTCACTGCTAGGTAGCTAATGATTGTCTTAAGTGTGCTATTTATGTGTATGTATCTTGTTATATCTGTTTTCAAGACTTTGGAAGACTAGGCAGTTGAGGTGTAGTTTAGAATGGATCATACAAATTATTCATAGAGGATATTGAGGGATTTTTTCTCCTGTCTAAATCTGGTGCCATTTAGAGTTCTAAGGGCATTTACTTTGTGTGCTGATGTTATTGGTGTGGGGTGAGAATACCATGTGTGTGTTGTAAATGATGCCTAGAAGTTGGTATTTTGTTGAGGGGAAATGACTGTCCATTCAAGGTGACTGGAGGGTGTGAGCTGGATTCTTTTCAGTCTATGGTTAAAGGAGTGTTTGCAGACTTCTCTAGAAATGACATTCTGTTCTGTATGAGCTGCTTGTCTAATTGTGTAATGTAGCGCTGCATATTTGCTGCTGCTACTGTGGTGTTACGGTGTTTCAGTATGATTGTGAAGTTGTCTGCACATACAAGGACTTTTGAGTTGTGGTTTGGCAAAGTAATGGGAAGTCATCTAGGAAGAGACTGAAGAGGGCAGGAAAGAGAACTGCTTCTTAGGGAACTCATCCATAGAGTTTAAATGTTTTAGAGGTGAATCCATTGTGAATGACCCTACCATGGCAGCTGGCTTTGAAACGGGCCAACCAATTTCTGTCTCTGTAGTGGAGGGTGGTGTCAAGTATCTTTTGCGTGAGGTTGTGTTGGGGAATAGTGTTGAATGCTTTGATGATGTCTACTGCCACTAGTACTATGTGGGAGGGCCTTGGTTGGTTGAAGCCTTCTAGGATATGTTGTGTAAGGTCAGTGTGAAGCCATGTTATTTAGGTGAGAGTGGGAAGATTTGTTTGATTCTACTGTAAATCAGTTTTTCACAGAATCTGGATACTGGGGACAGAAGGGATACAGGACAGTAGGAGAAAGGGGAGCTGGGTGGTTTGAGGGGTTTTGGAATTAGTATTATGTTAGTACGTTTCCATTCTTTTCACACTTGTATGCTGTCTCTCATGTTAGGAAGGCAGCTTCACGAACAGACGAAGAAAGGTTGCCCCCATCCTGAGTCTTCAAGGAAAATGAGCACTACTTGCACGAGTCCTTCTTCAGTTCCGTCTTTTAGAAATTGTTACACATGAAAGTAGGTAGTAGTTGGTAGGCAGCCAACAACCAGGAAGGTATATTACCAGTATTACCTGCCTGGGTATGAAAACAGTTAGTGACAGCAGCGGTTGTCAAGTTGCACCCCTCAGACCAAGGTAACTGTCTTTTCTTTCTGCATAACCCACACGTGGACTACTGGCATTCTGTCCTCAAACACACAATCTCTCCTTGTCACACATAACACTTGATAACACTTAACCTAGACAGCTCATTCTTCATAACTAGATTTTCCTGTGAGAGCACTATGAGCTAGCCAGGCCTTTTGGCAAAGTGGTAGGAGCAAAAGACAGAAGAACTTTGTAGGAAAACCTAGTCAGGAGCATTAGGTAGAAACATTTAGTAGAAGTAGTAGGTAAGAACAACTAGCAGAAGCATTAGGTAGAAGCAGTCAGTAGGACAACTAGACAGGAGCCTCTACAAACACAGCACTAGAGTTGCCCTCTGTCAGTGGCCTATTAAGGATGAGGCACTAAAGGATAAGAAGCAGCACTAGAGTTCACTAGTTATGGAAACTCTAATGCTGTGGCTACCCCATGACGAAGTTCCAGGAGGGAATAGGCATCAGAGATATAGAAAGATAGATACATAGATACAAGAAGGGGAAGGAGAGGGTTCCAGCCCTTTGCTCCTATCCCCATTAGTCACCTCCTACGACATTCAGGGAATAAAGAGGTAGAACTCTTTCTCCCCTACCCAAAGTGTTCAAAATATTTCTGTATAATGGGTGAAGGGTATCTGTAAGTGCTTGGACTGCAAATGGACCACTGCATTTTATGCCAGTCTGATATGTTGTCAGGGCCAGAAGCAGAAGAGTTTTTCATGGTTTCATTACAATGATTGTATCAATGGAAGTAAGGATGGGTGGGCAGCTGTTTCTGGATGGATATTATGCACGTTTTTCAAACTGCCTAAAATGAACTTCTCCTTCTGGACACAAGCAATGCTTATGGTCCTGATGGCATCAATGCTCATGTACTGAAAGACTTTGCCTCTGAACTTGCACCTGTGCTTACTCATCTATTCTATTTCTTTAAAACCCATAACTTTTCCTTATTCTTATAAGCATGCATTGGTACATCCCATCCCTAAGAAAGGTGATTGCTTTAACCCTTCTAACTATCGTTATGATGCTTTGACGTCTACCCTTTCCAAAGTCTTTGATTCCCTCCTCAACTCCCATATCTTCAGACATCTTGAATCTCACAGTCTTATCTCCAATCACCAGTATGGCTTGCATAAGGTAAGATCCCATGGTGATATTCTTTCCTAACTTACTAATGTCTGGTCATCATCCCTGTGAAATTTTGGGGAATCTTAGGAAGTTGTCCTTGATATATAAATGCAAAGCATTTGACTGAGCGTAGCAATGGGGTCTCATCTCTAAGCTTCTCTTTCTTGGCTTCCCTCTCCCACTTTGCTCCCTCATATAAAGTTTCCATTCTAGCCAATCTATCTCCATGGTTACTGGGAGGATTAATTGGGGATTGAGGATAAGTGAGGAAGGGTATGGTCAGGTCAGACCAGGTGAACAAGGGGGAGGTCAGGACGAAGGGAGAGGTAAGGTCAGGCCAGGTGTTCAAGGGAGGGGTCAGGTCAATGGGGGTACAGGCAGAAGAGGGTAGTAGGGTTACAGTAGAAGGGAGGTATGAAGCCTTTCTTAGTAATTTAACTATAGGTCAGAGTTTGAATATTCCTTATAAAGAAATTAGGATTAGAAGTAATGACCCGAAGTGGATGAATAATACTATAAAGCATCATATTGGTATAAGGAGGGGTATTTATAAGATGATAAAAAATGGAGAGATAATTTAAGGCAGAGATACAAAGAGCTAACGAGATATAAAGAAATTTATTCGTGAAGCAAAGAGAAATTACGAAATTAGGGTGGCAAATAAAGCTAGTGAAGATCCTGTATCCTTTTATCAGCTATACAGGATTAAAACAAGAGAAAGAGTAAGGCCAATTAAAAATGTGGATGGCAAATTAGTGGGGGAGAGCAAAGAAATGACCATGATGCTAAATGAATATTTTCTTTCTGTATTTACTCATGAGGATAGGAGATCAGTACCTGAGGGGACCTTGGTTTTCAGAGGTAGCGAGGAGGAAACACTACAGGAAATTTGTATTAACAAGGAGTTAGTCTTGAAAGAAATAGTTAATATCAAGAGTAGTAAAGCACCTGGTCCTGACGAGGTTTTTTCTAAGATTCTGAAGGAATGCAGGGATGAGTTAAGTGAGCCGTTAGCATGTATATTTAGAGATTCAGTAGACTCTGGCGTAGTACCCTCGGCGCGGAAAAAAGCTAATGTGGTGCCTATTTTTAGGAAGGGAGACAGGACGATTATGTCTAATTACTGGCCAGTAAGTTTAACGTCAGGTGTGGGGAAAATGTTGGAATCCTTAATTGCAAAATCTATTAGGGGTCACCTAGATAAACATAATGACTCTCAGCATGGGTTTACGAGAGGCAAATCATGTTTAATTAATTTACTTTCCTTTTATAGAAAAGTGTATGAAGCGCAGATAACGATGAAAATCATGATGTTGCATATCTAGATTTTAGTTAGGCCTTTGATAGGGTGCAACACATACGACTTATGAATAAAGTTAAAGCACATGGGGTTGATGGGAAAATTTTTAAGTGGATACAGTCGTGGCTCAATGACAGGCAACAAAGAGTCAGTATTAACGGAATTAAATCCGAGTGGGGTTATGTCACCTGTGGGGTACTACAGTGGTCGGTGCTAGGGCCCTTACTGTTCCTTACTTACATTAATGATCTAGATGTGGGTATAACTAGCGACTTGCGAAATTTACGGATGACACCAAGTTAGGCAGAATTATAAGGTCGGTTTCCGATACTGCAGTATTACAAGAGGAATTGTCTAAACTTTTTCAATGGTCAGAGACTTGGCAAATGGAACTTAACATTAGTAAATGCAGTGTATTAGAACAGGCAGGAATGATTCGCTAAATGTTTATAATTTAAACGGTAGGTTAACTGAAAGGTCTCAATGCGAGAGGGACCTGGGGGTGCTAGCAAGTCCCGACCTCAGGCCAAGGAAACAATGCATTAGTGCTAGAAATGGAGCAAATAGGGTATTAGGGTTTATTGGTAGAGCCGTGAGCAATAAAAGTGCAGAGGTCATGCTAAAGCTATACCTTTCATTAGTTAGGCCTCATCTTGACTATGCAGTGCAGTTTTGGTCACTATATTATAGGATGGATATCATTTTGTTAGAGGCAGTGCAAAGAAGGATGACAAAGATGATTCATGGGCTGAGGAGCTTACCTTACGGAGAGAGACTTAAGAGACTTAATTTACATTCATTGGAAAGAAGAAGAGTTCGGGGTGATTTAATTGAGGTTCTGAAGTGGATTAAAGGCTATAACCAGGGACACATTGACAATGTTCTTATTTTCAGTCAACATAGTAGGATACAAAATAATGGATTTAAGCTGGACAAGTTTAGGTTTAGGAAAGAGATTGGTAGGAACCGGTTTACTAATAAGGTTGTAGATGAGTGGAATAGACTTAATAGTCATGTGGTAGAAGCGGCCTCCCTGGGGAGCTTGAAGTATAGACTGGATGAATTTACGGATGAGGATGATGGGTGGAACTGAGTTTCTAGGGACAGGGTCTGGGGCTGCCATGCATAAGTCATTCAATGGCCTTTTGCAGACTCCATCTTTCTTATGTTCTTAAGTACGACCCTTGGGTATGACCTTTAGTACGACCCTTGGGTATGACCTTTAGTACGACCCTTGGGTATGACCCTATAGTACAAATATTAGGTATGATCGTTTAGTACGACCTTTGGGTATGACCCTTGAGTACGACTCTTGGGTACGACCCTTGGGTATGACCCTTTCGTACAATCCTTGAGTACGACCCTTGGGTATGACCCTTGAGTACGACCCTTGGGTATGACCCTTGAGTACGACCCTTGGGTATGACCCATGAGTACTATTCTTCGATGAAATGGTTTGGTCTACGACCTGATCTGTAAGTGTTAGGTCATAAGCCAGGCCTTGATGTACAAAGGGGAGTTAGTGGGTGCTGAAGTGGTCAGGTTCGGCCCATGGCTTGTGTGTGTGTGTGTGTGTGTGTGTTGTGTGTGTGTGTGTGTGTATGCGCGTGACAGGGGAGCTATGGTGCAAACTTAAGCTGATGGGGCAGGGAGGTATAATCTAAGCTTCTGGTGGTGGATGAGGAAGGAGGCTTTTAGCTTAAGAGTGGATTGAGGAAGGCCAACACTAGGCCGTGATGAGGATGATGTTGGCCCCATCGCTGGGGAGGAGCCGTCTGCTGTCACCCAACATTCCAAAACAAGGGAGAGGGCGGCAGCTCCTGCTCCCCACCACCACCACTATCTCCCTCGCTGTGACCAGACTCCACCCTCTCAGTGAGGCAATGTCATCAATATTTTGTGTGTCTTCTCGGAAGTCATTCCATTTCCTCGCGCGTTTTCGAGTAATGTAAACAACTAACTCTCATTTTCTGTTGGAGCCAAGATTAGAGGTACAACTTGCATAAAGCTCAGTTGAGTTCTGGGGTTGACAGTAAGTCTACTGGTTCAGTAACTATGAATTACCTTTACGATCTGGTGATTCCCTCCATCATCATCTACCTTCAAACAACCTTCAGTCAATGCCCGTTTTCCTCTACTTTAACCGTGGTCTCCCCGTAACGTAAGCATTGCTCCACCACCAAATTTTATCAAACAAATTGACATTCACTGGAGCAATTCAATTTACGTGTTCCTTCACTGCAGCGTTATGGTCGACACTCCAAAGGGAAAATGTTACGTGCTGGCCTCTATGGCCTTCAATACACCACTATTAAATGAAATTCCTTAATGTCATTTCTCCCTTTACCTGGAACTTCTCTGCCAACTCTACATCCACCTCGGGTGCAACGTTTCACACCCAAACTACCAAGCCTTTCAATTACTACAACAATTTATAACAGATGTGTTGTCCCTTTATCAAAATCTCTTCAAGGCCTATTCACATTTTCCTCTGGTGCAGAATCTCAACGTAGTTACTCGCAGGTAGTCAAGTACTCTGGCTGCGATGGCCCCGCCTCAGGGAAAAATCTTGTCCAAGATAATCATAAAGAAATAAGATGCAATGCAGAATACCGAAAGAACACAATCGTAAACTAGTTCAGTAATGTGAAACACCTCTGAGTAATAATGTCTAAAGACCTATCTTTTGGAGAACACAAGAAAACGGTTGCCTTCTCAAGAAGGATGGTTGGACGGATCCTGCGGACTTTCAAGACCAGAAGATCAAGGAAGGAAAAATAATGATGCTTTTCAAGGTGGTAATTTTCTCACGAACAGAATATTGCAATGTTCTAACATCATCCTACACGGCACGCAAAACTGGAGAATCAGAAAGCGTTCAGAGATCTTACACGCCCCAAATTAACGCGGCAAAGGAAGTAAATTATTGCGAACGGCTGAAATTAGTGAGGCTCTGTACTGCCTGGAGCGCAGATGGAAGAGATTAAAGTATTGTCATTAGTCCACCATAACCACACCCACCACAATCATCCCCCGCCAGTCACCCACTACCACTACCTCAGTCATCTCCAACAGCTCACTCACCATCACAACCACAATCATCTCCCACCAGCAACCAGCAACCACTCAACCCCATTCAGTCCACTTAACATGTATCTCCACTTTTATCTTTACGATCACTGCCAACCAATACCTTATAAGCCAAACCCTTTTACAGGACGATCTAACCACCTGTGACTATTCGCTGCCCCATGAGCTCCACATGCCGGCCTCACTATTCCTCGACCATTTCCCGATGACGGTGACAGAGGGAGGAAGAAATAATGAGTTGCCAAACTGTATCGAACATTCTGTGTCTTTGGCCACGAGCACGATTATACGAGCCTTCAGCACAACGGTACGACCCATGTGTGTGATAATCTTGTGGTGGTCAGGTCAGAGGCCAGGCCATTATACCGAAGGGTCAACTGCTGAGCTCAAGGGTCGTATCACTGTCCTCCCAGGTTAGAGACGGAAGAAAATATGACATTTTCGTTTCCCCAACTCTGTGTGTAAGATGAGCATCACATTCACACATCTGGACACCGTACATATGTGCCCAAGTTCACTTGCAGTGCATGCATGTGTACCCTAAACCTCCCTCCTTCTTTAACAGGAGGAGGTTCCCTCTAGGTCCCTGGACCCACTCGGCTCTTGCCTACCTGTCCTCCTCCTGTGTCCACGCATTGTACCCACTGTACGCTCTACACTGGCCTCCACGTGCCCCCTGGCCATGTCCCCAGCACCCTGGCTATTAATGGAATGCTTTGTCTATGCACACACAGACAAAGAAATTCTCTAAAATATAAAATCAAGATAAATTTCCAACCCCTCCTGGCCTCCACCAGTCCCCCTCCTCCTCCTCCCAGTCGACCCCTCCTCCCCACATCCAACACATCCCCTCCCACCCCGGGCCCCTCTAATCCCCCCCTACCCCCTCCTCAACAGGTCCACCAGTCGATTGCTAAACGGGATGGAAGATAACCATATTCTTCAACCATGCACCTCTCAGAGGCCGGATACGGTGGCAAGAAGGTGAGAACAGGGGACGGGGGAACAGTTCAATTTCATTATTCTTAATTTCAAATTTTCATTTGTCTACAAAATGCACGGGAAGAGCTTTTCAATGATAGCCTGGGTGACGGGTGCATGGCTAAGGAGCATGTGGGGGCCGGCATGGAGCGTACAGTGGATACAGTACATGGACGCAGGAGGGTGAGAGTACTGAGTACTGAAGAGAGAGTATGCGAGAGAGTCTGACGATCTGTAATGTGGTATTTCCTCTACATACCCCGATGATGCAACTCTACATCCGGTCCCGGGACTTACAGTACGGAACCACAGCCCTTGTAGTGCGCTTACAGCCTACATGTCCACATGGCAACGGAAACTCTGTGACCAACAGTCACACGTAATAACAGGAATTAAGGCTACTTTAAACGACCCCATCTGCAGCCTCTTAATCTAGTAATGGTAACGTCTATACCAATAACCAACCAGCCGATATCCACAATTGATAAATACTATACTTACTAATTAAATCCCTCGTATTATATATAAAACATAGATTCTATGCCTTTCACTACAACTCACAGGACACGTCAATATCTGTATAATGTAACGCTACAAAACACAATCAACTGCCGGTAAAAGATAAAGAAACCGAAGGAGAAGGCTACTGTCAGCAGCCTTTCAATGTGCCGCCATAAATTAATCCATCAAATCATACTGACTTTCAATCTCTATACCACGGAGAGTAACTCAAGAGATCACAGGGTGTCACGACTCTCTGGACGAGTCCCAGATGGTGACATGGTCACTAGTTCATCCACAACACAAGCTGCAGGTATTTTTATGAATGTCCAGAAAGGACACCACGCTTCTAATAACATACAAAGATTAATAGCAATACTATTCGATGAATAACAATTTGATGTGCTAATAACAATCAAATTTGATGGATAACAGTTATATACGACGAATAACAATTATATTCAATGAATAACAATCACATTCATTACCTTATGCTATACACAACAGCAACAGGAACACATGTTGCATAACGGTTCGTCACCATCAGCACGACTTCCACCACCGTTCACCAACATATGTTCAACACCTGCTGGGGGGCTTACAGAAACACCTGAACACTCTGCAACACTGTACACGAAAACTGTACAATATCTCCATCACTATACAAATCATGCACTGACATAAGATCAACGTCTGTACAAGTCCCCATCATTGCACGAACACTTACATCACCACTACACACTGTTTGAAACTATCATCACTATACGCCAACAACTGTACACAACACCATCACTATACGCCAACATCTGCACACTATTACCATCACTATACACCAACACCTGCACAATACTTTCCACCAAACACTTTGTACCTCGTCTCCAACACTAAGCATCCAGGCCTATACATCATCTCCAACAATACGCACCAACAAGAGGACAATATCCGCACCACCACGAGCGCCACCCGTCCCTCCAGTATTCACCTTCTACTCCAGCAGACTGGGAGTGAGACGACTCCAGAGCTGGGGGTCGCTCATTCCAGGCGATTCCAGAGGCGGGAATGCTTTAAGTGTCCCTGGAATACACGCTGGTGACGAAAACAGGAATCTCGGGCACCCGACTTGAGTCTCAAGTTTGAATCAATAAGCCCAACTCATTCCTATTTTTGTAACGTTTTTATAACCTGTGTGACTTCTTACACCATGGGTGGTGAAGTCTATCTCACCAGTGTGACGCCTTGCACTACTCAAGTCTGTCTCAGAAGAA
>JAUUDW010626518.1:0-11460 GCA_032361385.1 Panulirus guttatus
ATAGCTTCACCAGCTGGAGAGTTAGCTATAGATTGATCAGGTTGAAAGAGGAACAACGGTTAAATTACAATAGTTACTGGAAATGCATCTGGTTAAGAACAAGATATTTCATCAGTAGATACAGAAATCAAATCAGTACACTATATCTTTTTATGAAAGTGTGCTTGAATTTACAAAAAACAAATCTGCAATACTATCAAGCAGAAATGAAAGTAGGATGTTATGCAGGGCATGGGAAGAGTTTATAACCTGATACTCTAAGTCCCTGATGTGAATGGAATCAGAGCAAGTACAATCAAACCACAACTGAGTGATGAAAAGTCTGGCAGAAGAAGAAACATGGAACTCCATTCCAGCCAAGATGACCTCAGCTATATGAGAAGTACGACTGGAAACATCTCAGCCACTGAAGCAGGAGCCATATATGTATTGGGATGACCACTCACCTCTCCCAAAGTGCCTGAGTTGGTATTTGGCGAGGGAGCTCACAGGCAGTTTGAAGCAAAAGAGATGGGACTATGGTCAAAGGACCTTAAGGAGGTAAAAATAGTATATGAGCAGTGAGAGTATTCAGAGAAAATATACCGATCGAATATGCTAAAAGAATGGCCGTGACAGTCAGGAACTTGGGTTTCTAATTACCTGTTCCTGGACATTAAGAAGAGAAAATGAAAGGGTTTCAACTCCTACAGGAGTATCCCATGAAGAGCCTGACCAATCTCTGTGTATGGTATTCACTGAAATCCCCTGAAACAAGATTTTCAGATTGAAGCGAAGAAAGAAATGTTTCATGGCAGAGGGTGCTATTGTTGAAAAGAGTTAAAGAGTAGGAGGGGCTAGGGAAGGATTCAATAAAACATAAAAGCATAAACAAAACATAAAAAGCAAAATCCTGGAGAATACACACATTTTGAGCAAGAGAGTTTCTAAGTTGGGAGACTCAAGATGCAAAAAACAGACAATACATATTTCTATACTATCCATGAAGAGAAAACAATGACAAATTATAGTTGGAAATCTGATGGTACGGAGGGGAAGCAGCTTTGGAGAGTTTGGTTTCTGATAAAAAAAGATCTGCATAGGAAACAAACTGATTCTGTTCTACAGAGGGGAGGTTGGATTTTGAGACAGCAATGTTGCAGATACGAAAAGAACACGAGAAGGTTAAGGAGCATTGTCATCATAGATGAAGGAAGTCCTAATATCTTGATGTTGCTCAAGGTGGCACTGGGAGCCATTCAGTCCTCCTGTGGTGCCATTTTGATTCGGCATCAGAGAATCATGCACTTGGTGATTTCAAGTGCACAGAAAAACCTAAAGCAGAGAGTAAAGAGCAGTGCAAGTTGCGTGTTGTCAAGTGTTATATAAAGGATGGGGATAATGTGCATTTATTGAATAGATGCCAGGAATCAACAAATAAAAAAAAGTAAAGACAGTAACACGACAATCAGAGCAGTGCTGGCTTCAGTGACTCATCCTATGTTTGAATGCCATCTATCGCCAGCCAGTTGATTCTAAAATGCACACAGAATTCAACTTGTAGTGGGAAACAAGATGTATAGATTGATGCTAAGAGCACTGACATGTTTAATTATTGCCCCCTTTAGAAGTGAGCTTCATAAAAGAATGGTGGCATTTTATATGGAGCACCAGTGTCATTCTGGCTGATGGTGTGGTAAAACTTTCAAGTTGGAAAGAGTATGGTTTATGTTTTCCAATGGGGCAGATTACTTCAGTATCCTTCCCCAGAAATGTCCAATTTTTACCATTAGTTACATTCTGCAAAAAGTAGGGCACTTCATCAAACCTTTGAGAAACAACATAGACTACAAAGCTTAAGTTCCCATCTGACAAAAAAAAATCAAGGCTGCATTTTCTCTTCTCCAAATCCTGTCACGATTACTGAAACAATTAGAAATTTCCTTGTTCTACACCACAACTCAAAAGATAATTCTGTAAGCTACATTTAAGTCTCGATCCCATCAGTGGGTTTTCTTGGCTTCTTACAAGGATTAAACAAACAAATAATGGGCTTTTTAAATAAGTTCCACTGCTACCAGAAGACAGAAAAGTTAAACCTTTAACCCTGTCCAGCCTCTATTTCCCTGGCCCACAGGAAGGCAAGCATCCAGTGCATCTTGAGAGAGATGTGACGAATATATTCCTTCCTTAAAATCCTTCAGTCTGGATCAGGCTAAGAAGATGAACCTTTGTAAACATTAGATCTCCTAAAGGATGGAACTTTTCCATCCTATGTGGGAGACTCAACCTGCTATCTCAGAAATTTCGACTATTCTCTGGCAATAACAGTGTCCCTCTTTTAAGTTAATAGGGCTAAGCTCACAACTCAAACAAGAACATGTACCCTTAGCCACTTTGTTCCTGTGGAGATCAGAAATGGACTCCTTGGCTATTTCCTCTCTATTCCTTTCCCTCTCACTTAACTTTAGAAATAAAAGATTAGGCTAAGGACAAAGCTAACTCAGCTCCAACGATCTCAAGAAATAACTCATCTTACACATCAGTAAAATGATCCAGTAAGGAGTCATCATCTAAGAAATAGAGCTTGTAAGCGTTCCATTTCCTGCAGAAAAAGTTTTCCAGAAAAGAACGATCCCTGACCTGTTAATTTTTAATGCAATCACTGCTGTGGTTCTGAAAAGCCATTATTAAGTAAAACAAGTTCTTGCAATGCATTTTTGTACTGTAAGATTCCACATAAAGGGTGCATTCTGGCAAATGCGTATCTCCCAAAGATTCACAACACCCCTCAAATTCAAGATAGGAAGGAACACTTACATGTTCAAAGCTATGTCTTTTAGGATAAGCCTTAAACCAAATATTTCACAAGTGCAGTCATCATTCCACCCCATCACTTTCTCAGGGTGTGAACAACCTGTTATGACCAGGAAACCCTTTAATCCTGGCCTCACTGAAAACTCACTGATGAACATTATTTCAAACCCTCCAAAAATGGGGGTTTCCTAGTGAACCAGACACTCACATCTCATTCCTACTAGAGTGATTTGAATGGCTAAACCTCTGACAGAGCACATTCCAGTAACAACTTTACTAGAGAGAAAATTTTTCTTTTCCAGATGGCGAACTCCTTCTGTGTCCTCAAGACAGCCTTATGAAAACAATCTGGAAGTTATGGGGCTTCTTCAGCTTATTCTCTGCATCTAATCTGAATCTCCATGGACAGAGATCCTTTCAGCCTCCAAAGGAGACCTTTGGAGCTGAGTGATAAGGGTTCTTAGAAAACACCTTTGAAGATGTCGACATTCTAACACTGCTTCACCCACCACAGGACCTTCAGGTTTGAAAGGTGAATCCTCGCGAACCACGGGTGCTTCCCCTTCCCGTCAGTTCAAGGGAACTTTTAAGTGTGGGTCCTTGTAACATAGGGTTGCTTACCTTCCCATCACTTCAATGGAACTTGTAAGTGTTGGTCGTTGTCACCCAAGGGTGTGCTTCCCCTTCCCATCATTTCAAAAGAACTTGTCAAGCCTATCCCCTTCCTGTGGAGCATCTGCTTTATCACGGACACCACAGTGGAGGTTCAGTGCATTTCCAGTCAGGAGACATGCTAAATTCCTCTTCTTCTGGAAACCACAAAGAAGACTCATTTTAAGCACAGAATCTGTCTTCCAGAGTCAGACAAGTACTTTCACAATGTTTCCAGCAAGTGTGCATACACTGTCTCCAGGTCCAAGACCCTGCCTTCAGAAGAAACCTCAGAACTAACAACTTTCAGGAGGACCCTCATGCCAGATGTTCTACATCAGGGAGACCACTTTGCAGCCAAATTCATTAATCTCCTTACAGGCGAAAAACTTCCAAGCTTATGGTGCAGATGCTCCCTTTGTCAATACACACCAGTAAAACAGCCTCATTCTCATTCTTTCAAAAAAATTATGCTCATGTTCACTAGTTGGATCCTTTTTGAGGTTCTTTGATGCTGTCGGCACCATTCTGGAAGGAACAACATTGTGTTCTTCCTCTTCATCAATGCCTAAATCCAATCAAAATCCATTCCACTTACACTCATCTCTCTTTTTAAGCTACAAACAAATGTAAAGGAACCTACATGTCAAATATGCTACTCAATGTATCAGGATACCACCAATTACCAATGGAGTTGGAGAGGCATCCAAACATTTCTAAAAACAGGCACACTTCCTTGCTTTTTGTTCAATAACCACAGTAAGGCTACTAAAACCTTAGCCTACAACCAGGAACCCCTATCAGTGGAACTGAAATCAGTACTACCACAACTAAGAAAGTCCTGCATTCCCCCTTTTTTTCCCCCCCCACGAACCATGAGCTCCATCTCTGTCACCAACTTGTTCCATTAGTAAAGTTTCAAATCTTCAAACCAATTCCTTTCTATCCAACTTTCCTGCCGAAGCCTTAATCTTTAAATCACCGTTTAACAACATTCAAAACATGGAGTGAAAGTGATTCATGCCAAGAACCTAAAAAAAAGAACATAAAAAAAAAAAAAAAAACCTCCTCATTGTTCATCAAGAGATAAGTATCACTATTTCCAACTGGGAGAGGGATGTTCACTTCGTCTCTGTCAAGCATGCACTTTGAAAGCCTGTTATGGACTCCACAATCTGCTACATTGGAGATCATCTTTTTACCTCCTACCTCTTAACTTTCTTTGCTGGTCAAATGTGTTGCCACATACATCAAACACCTTATCCTAAAGTCATATGTCCACAACATCAGAAAGGTGGCCTCCATTTTAGCCTGTGTGAAGTTGGTTTTTGCAGAGTACTCCCCTGCATGGCATTTGAGGGTCTGCCAGGTAACTCTGCATTAGGGGGTCTGCTAGGTACACCTGCACTCGAGGGCCTGTCAGGCAACTCCTTATATGGCGATCTGCCAGGTAGATCTGCATTTGGGAGTCTGCCCCATGTCCTAACCCATTACTCACCACTATACTTATCCAGTAAAAGTTAGGAATTTCTCATGTGAAGGAATACAGACGACTTCAAATAGCAACACACCAGAGGGTCCTTTCCAGGCTGTTTGTCATGGATGTCAGAAACTCAAAGAAAATGGTTTGGCACGTTTTCTAAACACAGATCAAATTTCCTGATTCAACCTTTCATGGGAAGTAATAGTTCGAAGAGGGTGATCCTGTCCTTAATGAAAGAATGTGGGATTACCCAAAAGTTATCACTGGGATATGGCTTATTATTCCTAAAGCAAGTGGTACTCTCATCTATTTCCATTGCTCACTAGCCTTCTCTGTAGGAAGCTTTACAGAGGTTCAGAACTCCTTTTTTTACAAGATTTGCTGCTCAACTTCTTTTGATACAGGCACATCAGAGAGCAGCACAGGCATATCAGAGTGCAGAAGTAAGGCTTTACACTGATAAAGGCATATCAGAGAGCAGAAGATGCAGCCATATCAGACAGCAAAAGTAATGCTTTACATTCACATTCTTAGAGATTAAAATCTGACCCATGATCAAGTAAAGAGACGGAAGGAGTTACTTTCTGCCATGGAGGACATGATGCTATTCTTACTGCCACGATAAGAACATTGACCGAGGATTATGCGACCCCTGGATAATGTAAAACAAGTTACCAAGAGCTTACCTGTTCACTCAGAATATATAAAGGTAAACTGTTTCATTCGAATGACTGCTAAAACATAGTGGGAGCACAGTTACTAGGTCTTCATCATTAGAATGTACAATGGTAAAATGAATAACTATCTAAGATGATAATGCATGGGCCAACCTGCATATAAGAATCAGCTAATGTGATACATAAAAGTGACTGTAAGAAGAAATTTCTACACGTATCAGCATGGCGCAAATAATCCCTTAGATATTCTGGACAAATTCTCAAGATTAAACCCAACTGGCTTAAGGTGCTCATGCAAGTAAGCCTTGGAAGCTGCAAACAAAATTACTACCCTCAGACAATAGAGCCATTCATGCTTATCAACCAGCTGCATTTAAATTCACTTCAAAGTTTTATAGCTAGAGATATGTTCTTCACCCCAATTAACAAATATCAAGGTTCAGCCAAAAACTGCATGCATACCACCTGGAATGGTAGTCCCCAGTGAAGTTACATGCTTCCACCGAGAAGGCAGTCACATGTTCTTTGGATATTCGTTTTCTCTGCACCATAATTCAGTTCAATATATCTTTGGTTAACTTCAATACAAGGTGTTTCAAGAACCACAATGACCTCCTTAACTTACTCCACAAATAAGCTGTTACTCTGTAAATCAAATGTGTTTAATACGGCACTCTTCTGATATTTTCAATCATGGCTGGAATAATGCAAAACATGAAGCATCATATCCGCAAAGTTTCACAAAGTTTGTGGTTTGCAATATAATATCCAATAAGTCTACAACAGATCTCTAGGTGGAACCTAATGAGTGATCTACAGTTGTACTTCAAGCATTATTCAGGTTTTTCCTGAATTCACTCAATTTTTAATTTTTTATCCAACAGACTTTTCACTATGATTCCAACAATGATCGAGTGGGTTAACAAAAAGTTGAATGCACTACGACAAAATGAAGCCTTTACATTTTGCTAAGAAAGCAACTCTGATAAAATAAATCACATATGTCAGTGTGCATTCCAGACCTCAGCCTGTAGTAACATTATGAGTATTGCTTCATTTCATTATGCTGATCTGAGAGGGATAACATATGAGTCTTTCAACAGAATTGAGAAGCCAAGAATAAAGAGACAATGCATCAGAAGCACAACTCTAACATGGACCATTAATGCAGCATTCAGATGAGCAATAATGACACACGATATCATGATGGTACACATACTCTGTTCAACTATTACGTAAAAACAGAACAAATTCCATAATGCAGAGGCAGCAATTCTGCCTTGATACGGACAGTGGCCATATGCATGGTTAAGAACTGTAAAGGTTTACATACAGAAAGTTTTGAATCTAAAGGAGCATCAAAGTATGGATAATAAAGTAGCAGAAAGAGTGTTGAGGAGGTAACAGAAACAGGGTCGAGGAGGCAAGGAAGGTATTAAGGGATTGGAAGCCAGGTAGGGGGATCATGGTGTACAACTCACCTGTGGAGCAGCCTGACAGGCCCGGATGGAGTACTGGGGTTGAGCACTAACGAGGGAAGGAAGGCTATACGGTGGTTTGCAGCCACCTGCTGCTGGGGTCAGGGTGAGGCACAGCCATCATCTGCAACATCAGGCAAACAACCGAGCCTTTACACCACTGACTTTATTTTCCACTCATTTTTTCCCCTTGGCCAGTGGGCCCTCTGATGGGTGCTGACAGTGGTGATTTTGACTTTCAAACAGCTTTGTCAAACTAATTTCCACTTGAAGTACCAAGTATTTCAGTTACCAACGGCTACATATAAAAAATGAAATAATAAAAGCAAAATGAAGAGGGGAAGGTACACTTGTTCTGTCTTGTCAAAGGTGACTCATAAGCAATAATCAGTCTACAAACCATCGGAAGGTTAAAGCCACTTCAGAGATACTTCTACACCTTACACTACCCAAAAAAGCTTTAAAAAGAAGTTTTTACCAAAAATACATAACAATGAATTTAGCTAACCCAGTCACAACCCAGAGAGAATTTTGACTCTGTAGATATTTTATAGATTCTTTTTATACAGTATCACAAATACATCTCCTTCTACTTTTAAGATGATTACCTCAGGCAAGAGAAGGGGTCTTAATGATCTGAGAAAAATTCAGCCAGTAATCCGACTGTATGTCACCTCCCTTCCTACCTCCGAAACAAAATACACCATGATCGTCAATTTTTGTGGGTCTTTGGCCTGAAGTATTACATCACAGCTGGTCAGTGAACAGCCCAGGAGATACCAACAAGCCCACGGCCCAGGATTACAAGGTGGGAAATGGTTGGGATATCTGGAGTAAGTAGTTGGGAAAGGGGAAAGTAGGCATGGATGGATGATCAAAACTGTCAGTAGAGTACAAATTACTTACTCATGCATATAGCTAAGCACCAATTAACTACAAGCTACATATGCTCCGAGAACATGCTGCAGGGTGCATATAATAAATGACCCACCATGCACATCTGGTAACAGAACATGCAAAGTACTTACATTGTCCTGAGTAATCAAGCCTGCCGTATCCTGTGGGACAAAAACCAGTTTTATGGTCATGCAAACCCACCCACAGCCTGCACTTAATTCAGTTATTCCCATTAAAGACCTTTATGAGTACAAAGAAACAGATTCAGTCATACCACAACTAAGCATCACATGATACTAATCATCCATCATTAATGTTATTTGCAGTATACAATAAACTTAATTCTAGAAGTTCACTGAAATACTAACATTTATCTAAAGTCTTAGGGTGCTTCTCTTCCTTTTTGAATATTGAACATTCATCATCTAATGAACTTTTCAAAAAAGAATATGTAATAATTCAATTCCCTTTCTAATATACATGAAGATATAAAATCATATGACAATGAACACGCTTAAACCTTATCCTCATAACATAACATCTGTCATTTCACGAGCCTGCAATGGTCTTACACTTGAGGTTTAAACTTATATCACGTAACCCATGAGTAAAACTTCTGACCTATTACACTTACCTCCAATGGTGCAATCTTTAACTAATATACTTTGTAAATATATGGCTGTCTTTAAAAGGGAAATATGGTTACTCAATTCAAAACACATTTCAACAAATTAATTACTGTACAACATCATGGTATTTAAGAACAATCACGCTAATACAGGTAATGAATCATAATTTTACTAAAGAAGGGCTAAGTCAACCTACGCCTACCTCTCTCTAGTACTTTATCTAAACATCATCAAGGTGGTGACAGTTGACTAACTAAACAAAACCTTACATTTCATGCAGTGTTATGCATTTCGGTAACTCCCTTTTAATCTCTGCTTTTTCTGCCTTCTCTGAAGAATAACTTATAAAAAAATGTGCAATAATTTGCCCTGTTACAAGACCACAGTTCATTCTTGGCTATTTCACAAATTGTTATTAGTGACGCAAGGGGTACAAACTAAAATAACCTAATTCACCAAATTATCATAACTTAGCATACCTGTAATGGCATGCATGATGGCACTTCACATATCAAATTTCCATCAAGGCTTATTACAAACAATTACTACAAAAGGAGATACCGTTTCATCACAACTAATAATATATTGCATCTGTGCTTAGCCTACCGCAAATCTCAATTCGTTAACATCTTAATCAAGTATCAAACAACCACAGAAACTGTTAATCACATACCAGAATCTTAATTAAATAACAACACAGGATCTTAGTAACTACTTATCCTGTCAGACTTTAAAATGAACACATTCAATACGAAACTGAAAAACAAATATTCACAATGCGACATGTGACAGCAATTCAACCACTTTCAAGTTAATAAAACTACTATCGAATATGAAACACTGAAATGATTTTAGGAAATATAAAACAAATAAAACTATCTTCATAAATCCCCCCATAAATCATCCGCATAACCATCAATACAAAAATAAATCTACATCACAACCTTCAGCTGCAAAGCAATCTGGGGAAAAGCCTGAAAAGAACATTTATATGAACAAGTTGTGAACATAAACAACTATATCCAGTGTCTATATTACTGAGGGGAACAATAAGACAACAACATAACTAATCCTTAATCAAGTTCCAGTTTCACATTTGGGGACAGCTGAAAGAAGCTTTCACATTCCTTGAAGATTAGGCATCTGGTTAGCAGAAGGGCCTCTATGCATGTATGAGTCAATTAATGACTTCATATCAACAATTTCTTATATAAATTAGATTATTTTTTTCATGTCTGATGGCTGTTTCGCACATTAGCGAGGAAGTGCCATGAACAAACGAAGAAAGGCCATGTGCACCCACATCCATTCTCTAACTGTAATGTGTAATGCATCGAAATCACAGCTCCCTTTACACATCCAAGCCCCACGGACACCTTTCCATGGTTAACACCAGACATTTCACATGCCCTGGTTCAGTCCATTGACAGCACTTTGACCCCAGTATACCACATCATTCCAATTCACTCTGTCCCATGCATGCCTTTCACCCTCCCGAAAGTTCAGGCCCCAGTTGCTCAAAATCTTTCTCACTTCATCCTTCCATCTCCAGTTTGGTCTCCCATACTTTTTGTCCCTCCATTTCTGATGCATATCTCCTCTTTGTCAACCTTTCCATAGATTAGATATCATTTCTTATTCCTCTACTCATTATGTGTTTTCAGAATTCAGTCCATTCTTCAATTCTGCTATTCTGAAGCCAGTTATCCTGTGCATCTAAAATACTTTATCTGTACATTGTGTAAGACAGCACCTCATTAGAATCATCCAAAACAGCAATCTAGGATTTATGGCACAGTACTAACTTTAGCCTTGTTCTTTTTTTATGTAGGAGGGCCAAGTCATGGACAAAAGTCCACAACAAGGCTGGGCCTTAACTGAAACGAAAATGAGATGAGGAAAAGTATTTACAAATTTTGTGGAGATTGAAAAACCCATCCATGAAAAAAAAGCCATGTCACAGTTATTGGGAAAGACATGTGATGGTAGAAAGTTCAAAAGTTTCAAGGCGTGGGGAAAGAAACAGCTATCAAAACTGCCCACCCGAGTTGCCAGTGTTCACACAGTAATTATGTGATGCAGTAGCTTGCTGAGTAATGCATGGCATAGCTAATTGTGGTGGCACACAGGCAGCCAGCTCTCAAGGAAGTCCTGTCTAATCTAACATAATCTGATGATGAAAAGGCTAAAAATATTCATGACTAAAATACTATTTCAAAAATTACTTGGTCTCACTTTCCAGGGTCATTTACATCACACACTTCATTTGAAAAAACTGTTTTTGATGTTCATGATACCTAATAAAATTCAGAGCAATACATCTGGTTTCATGACCCATGCTGTAACTGTGTGTTTACCAAGAAACAATAAAGTACAATCATGTCTTACATATTCAAGTAATGAATTAAACAAAAATAAGGTATGACAGAATCTTCTTTGAGAGTTGCTCTTGATTAAAAAAGACAAAAAGGCAGACATCTTTGTCTCATAAATAATTCTACAGTATTTTCAGTAATACCGACACATTAGAACATATTTTCATTTCATTTTCTAACAAGAATTCTTAACAAATTCCAACCTCACCTTATCACTATGTCCTTTAGTCTATCAACACATCCCATTCCATTTCTCTTACCAACTTCATTTTTCATTTTGAATACTCTCCATAAATATCCCCCTCATGAAACCTATCTTCACCACTTTCCCATCACTGTATTTCAAACCTTCATTTCACTTGTTCCAAGAGTCTTCCAACAGCTTTGTCTACACTAGTACATTGATAGTTTTACATATATTGCTCTCTTAACTTTACACCTCTTCAAGTCTTTTTTTTTTTTTTTTTTTTTTAT
>JAUUDW010626529.1:0-11460 GCA_032361385.1 Panulirus guttatus
TCTCTCTCTCTCTCTCTCTCTCTCTCTCTCTCTCTCTCTCTCTCTCTCTCTCTCTCTCTCTCTCTCTCTCCCAGCACAGCTGTGCCTCTGACCAAGTTTCTCCCCGGTGAATAATTCGGTGGACGACACTGTCGGCTGGATTTGCTGCCTGCTGCTGCTGCTGCTGCACCCAGGCGTACCTACGTTATCTGTCGAGCACCAGCGGGCCTGGCCTGGGCTGGTGCACTGTGATATAGTTGTAGGAGTGGAGGTCCGGTGTCCCCCAACCTTAGTCCTCTTGCCTTTCGAGACCTCCTGTAATCCTTTTTGCGCTGCCGCCCTCAGGATTGGGCAGGGGGGGGGGTTGCACAATCAATTTGCCATTGTGTCACCGGCACAAGCCAGAGTGCCTCGCGCCGCCGAGCTTTGCTATAAGTGGCCGGGGCCTCCCCGGACTCGCGTGTACGCACGCACGGACGTGGAACGCGGCGAAGGGCAGGAGCGGGGAGGCTTAAGGAACCCATTGTGCAGGAGCGGCTGCACCGCCTCCAGGAGGGGGTAGCATTACGAGGCACATTACCAGCACCGCGCTGCCCTGTCCTGTCCTGTCCTGTCCTGCCGGCCGTCTGCTCCTGTGACCTGATGTTGGCACGGCTGCCAGTCCTCCTGCTGTCCCTGAAGGATGTCGCTCGATGTCGTCTATTTATCTTGAAGTCGTTCGGAGTTCAGACGAATTAGAAATAGATGACTCTTGTTGCACCAGTGATGTTTTGCGTCGGGTGTGTGTGTGTGTGTGTGTGTGTGTGTGTCTTTGTCTTCCCAGTGGATTTGCGAAGCATATTTTCCTTGGGAGTGACCCGCCTCCACGATGGAACCCCCCCCCCCCTCCCCCCATCTTGGGTCGGTGGCTTATTTAGGGAGAAGATCCCGCCTTGACAGGATAATGAGGCGGAGTTATGAGGCTCGTGGGGGCAGGAGTGTCTGCTGCTGTGGGGTCGTGGTGGTGGTGGTTGGAGGTTGGGGGTTGTCTGTTGATGGATGGGAATGGATCAGGTTGGTAGGGGAGGGTCACTGTGTCTGCCGGTGTGGTGGGAGAGCCAGTCTGAAATATTTCTCTGCCGACATTTTTCAAGTAAGACGGCAATATTGCCTTTATGGATTGTAAACAAATCACTGACAGTCCGCTTCTGCGGACGACTGAAATCACTTTATTCCTTGGAGCGCCCTATTTGATCGGCGGCCTCCTCACCCAAGCCGGCACAGGGTCAGGAGCCAGGGAAGTAAGGACGCCATAGTCCCACAGAAGCTGCAGGAAGGGAGGAAACAAGGGTGGGTCCTGACTCGTGCGTACGTCAGAGCATCGCTCGTGTGCCCCCGAACATTCAGATCCTCACCAGTGTGGCGGAAACGTTCATTTACCAAGGCCCGAGAGTATTGCCAGGTTACTCTTCCCGTCAGTGCACCACTCGGGGCGAAATCCCTGGGGTTTTAAGAGAGGAGATAACCTACACCTGGCCACCAAGAACCTCTAGACTGCCTGTAGCAAACTGTGAATTTGAGGAATCGTTTGATTACCGAACGAAGAATGAGACCTGATCCAGTGAGGGGCAAGCGGACGGAAATCAGCGTTGATTAACAATTGCAACTGTCGAGGCCTTGCAACAACTTAGATGTTGTAAGTGCATGGTGCCTCCGCTGGTCAGTCGGCGAACTAGCTACCCTAGTGAGGGTTTGGTCTGCCAGGCTGTTTGATGCCGCAACCCTGGATTTACTATGTAGCGTTTAACCTGCCTGACCTTGGAGGAAACTGCCTTTATTTTTAGGAGTGTCGAGGTTTTCTTACGTTGTTTCTTATACTCTATGTTGGTGCTGTGTTGAACTGACGTGGCCCTCTGACATATATATGCTGTTTGCTTAAATCTCTCTTGGAGAAGCTCGGCCCCACTGCGGAGACGGACCGTAAATATTGATCAGTCCACAGACTGAGGCGGGTATTATCTTCGTATGCAGTTTTGAGACTTTGTCTTTCTGTTTTGTATTATGATGTACCCCAGGCTTCAGTTTTCGTGTATTATCTGTCTGTGTTATGATGTGCCCCCTGGCGTCTGTCCTCCTGTATTCCCCGTCTATATATTACGTGCGCCCCTGGCGTCTGTCCTCCTGTATTATCCGTCTATTTATGGTGTACCTCTGGCGCCTGTCTTCCTGTGTTCCCCGTCTATTTATTACGAAGTGCCTCTGGCGTCTGTCCTCCTGTATTCCCCGTCTGTATATTACGAAGTACCTCTGGCGTTTACTTTGTAATGCGTAATATATCTAGCCTAGATTGAGGGCGTCATGAGGTGTTTACTGTCCTCAAGCTGGGAGGGACAAGTTCCTCCCTTCCCTCAGCAGATGTCTGGGGCGACTTGCTCGGCCACAGTGGTTGGCTGGTGGCACGCCACTCTTCCCAGCAAGGCACCGACTGAGGGAATTCAGGAAATTCAACTTTAGTAACGAACTTATGGAATGGGAAATAGGCAGCGAAGGTGTTTGCGTCCTGGTGGGTGACGGACGGTGGTAGGTGAGTCAAATGCCGAGATGGGCGGGTGTGCGTTATGTGGCCTCCCCCACTTGGATCTTTTATCTCCCCGGAGATATTGATGCCCGGGAGCCCGGAAGGTGTGTGTGTGTGTGTGTGTGTGTGTGTGTGTGTGTGTATAACTGTCGTTGACTGACGACGTCTTTTCCCGTAAATCAGACGCTAATCTCTCGTTTTTCCGGCTGTACTGATAAAACGACATTGCGCGATGCGACGCCTCTCAGTATTGTGACGGATGTGAATTTAACGTATTTGTGTGCGCGTGTGTGTGAACAGGAATATTTTAGTTTTCCCCGTGATGATCGTTCGGTGAGCTGGTGCAGGAGGGCAGAAGCGAGTCCTGCCGTCTGATGCAGCTGGGAAGCCCCCAAGCATTCCACAGGATTTCCACCTGTAGAGTTTGGGGTCACGCTGCTCCTACGATGCGGTACACATGCTGCAGGTGCAGCAGTCTGCTCGTCTTATGGAGCCGGGGTGCTGCCACCCTCTGGTACACAGGACGGCACGGTACACGTACTCACCGGCCCTCCCTCCCTCCCTCCCTCCCTCCCGGCACACGAGATGGCACGGCACGGGAACCCTGCCACCAGCCCGTACACGAGATAGCACAGTACAGGTACCCTGTCTTCCTCCGGTACACAGGACAGCACGGTACAGGTACCCTGCCGCCCTCCGGTACACAGGATAGCACGGTACAAGCACTCTACCGCCCTCCGGGACACAGGACGGCCCGGTACGGCTGGAACGGTTCGTAAAAGAGAGAGCAATTTCCGGAAGTGCCGTCTTCGGCCTGGCCTTTGTTCCTCGGCCAAACTTGTGTGTGTGTGTGTGTGTGTGTCCTGGAGCACTTGGAGGAGACACCCCCACTCCCTCCCCCTCCGCCAAATGCTCAGCCGCGCAGACGAGTTTACAAAACTGTCTTTCTTGGATTTACGTCTTTCTTTTCTTTTCTTTGGCTTATTTTTCTCCTTCTTTCTAGGGAGATTGGTGCGGCGCAGGAGGAGAGGCGTGGGTATGCGAGCGGGCGTGTGTGGGTAGGAAGCTAGGGGGATCCAAAGCCCATTAATTTGGCCTGTGTTGCGAGGCTAATCCCGCGCGCCCGAGTCTGGCTCCCGCCGTGGCGCCCGGGGTCGGGCTGCCGCTGCTCTTGCTCTCCTCAACCCCCTCCATCCCTTCTCTTTGTTCCCTCCCCCTGTCTCTCTCCCTCTCCCTCTCTCCCTTCCTTCTTTCTTCCTTTCTTCCTTCTCCCTCCCCAAACCCTTCTTCCCCTTCCGTAGTCCACAAAGCGCCCCAGGGTTGGCATCGCGTGTGCGTGTGTGTGCGCGCCCCTGACGTCGTCCGTGAGGGGCGCAGGATAGGTCCTCCTTTGCATGTTGGGGGGAGGCGGGGTGTCGGGGTGATGATCGGCCCCTCCCTGGCACCGCGTGTGGTTCTGGTCTGTGCTTGGGGAGAAGGTACCGGTCAAGGGAGAGAGGGTCTGTCCATGGTGGTACAGTAGGGGTTGGGGAGGGTAAGAGAAGAGGTGCACGTGTGAAGTGAGGGAGACGATGTTGTACATGATGGGGTTGTGAGGGGGAGCACACCGTTGTGTTATGAGGGGGTGATGTACATGACGGGTTTTGAGGGGGCTTTATATGTTATATGGGGGGGGGGGAGCTTGTAAGGGGGAACTAGTGTCTTATAAGGGAGGTGTAGAAGGCGGGTTACGAGGGGGTGGGTACCTAGTGTGTTATGAGGGGTGTACATAACGGGTTGTGAGGGGGTTACATAGTGTGTTGTGAGGGAGGATATATTCCGGGTTGTAAGGGGCGTACCTAATGTGTTATGAGGGAGGTGAACATGGCGTCGTTATGAGGGCCAGTGAGACTAAGGAAATGCTTAGTAAGAAACATGTCAGTATTGGGTCATTAGAGAGAAGGGTACGTGACGACGCCCAGGGCGTGACCTGGGGCAGTGCCCGTGGCCTTTGGGGAATTGTAAGGGCGAGGGGAGGGGCAGGCGTCCAGGGCGTGACCTGGGGCAGTATCGCTGACCTCTGGAAAGTATTTTAGGGTCGAGGCGAAGGGCAGGGGGGTCCCTGCTGCTGCCGAACACAGGACTTCTCAAGACAGTAAAAGTCTGTATAAGAATATTTGGTTGACTTTAGGAGCAACCTGATGAGCACTGAAGCTCACGTCAAGATACGTAGGTCGAGCGGTAAAGCATTTTAAAAGCAATAAGTCATAAAGTGAAAAAGTAAGAGGCACTTTTACAAGTATGGAAGTCCATGATTAACTTTTGCACGAAGGGTTAAGGACTTGTGCGATTAATGAACCTAGTAGGTTGTATGTACTTGACGCACTCACGAAATTGAGAATGGAGTAAAGTTGGCTGACAAATACAGATGCAGAAAAAGCGTTGGAGGAGAAGGTGGCAGTAACTTACTTGCTCTCTGTGTTTCTGGCCTGTGATACTATAAAAGCATGAGAAGATTACGCAATAGAAAGTTCATCGTCGTCATAAACTTTGGTGTATTGAATATTCGGACGTTCGATTCTGGAGGATTATTTACTGGTGTCAGTTGACGTGCATTCTGAAGGTTGCTGTCGTGGGTGACTGACGCCGTGAAACGACAATCTCCGTAACCAGTGTTTGGGGATGACGGCGTGTGTGTGGGCGATGGTTATTGATACTGTACCCCAGGTCCCCAGAGGCTGGGGAGGTTGAGGGAAGGGCGCAGGAAAAGGGTGGGAGAGGAAGAGGAGGGGACAGAAAGGGGTAAGGAGGTTATCCGTCGCAGCCCTTGAATGATGGGATAGGGAGCTGTGGATACCGTTCACACTGAGGAACCTTGCTGGGCTAGGGAGCCACAGTGACGGAAGCTTGGTGTGAGTGGCTGGCTAGGGGGCCTTCCCCTCTCTACTGGTGCGTGTACACTCGCCTGCCGTGTATCGGTGTATGCTGGGGCTGGCGGAGCCCCCACTGCCTCCTCCAGACACCAGGGACAATGCAGATTTTAGGGCCCTTCGTAGGCTAACCCCTCCACAAACCAGACTCTCTGCAGAGTTGACCCTTCACACAACAGATCCCTCTGTACGCCAGGACCCCTCCTCACATCAGAGCCCTCCACACACGCCAGGACCCTCCGCACACGCCAGGGCCCTCCACACACACCAGGGCCTTCCAGACACGCCAGAGCTCTCCACGCACGCTAGGGCCTCCACATAGCTGGTGCTTCCACACACACACGCCAGGGCCATTGCCCTGCCAGGTAGAAAGGGGGGGGGGGATGTGATGCACAATCAGAAGGAAGCGTTGGGGGTTGTGTGGGGTCATGGGCGTGACGTACCTAGTTCACCTGGTGGGCGTGTGTGCAGTGGTGCGAGGAGGTGAGTGCATGCTTTACCTAACCTCACCTCACCTTGCTTCACCTCACTTCACCTTACCTTACCTTACCTTACCTTACCCTACCTTACCTTAGCTTACCTTAGCTTACCTTACTTTACCTTACTCCTCTTAATAGCTAGACTGTTTGAGGCCGCGGCTCGTAAGTCTACGTACCCTATACAGCGTGACTGGATAAATACATTTTAAAGGTATTTCAGAGTTTTGAGTTTCCCCAGTGGGCGGTCCGTGAGGCACACCTGCTGGGGAGGAGGTGAACAGTGCCCGAGATCCTGGAGGCGGTGGGTGGCTCGGGCAGTGAATGTAACCGTCCTCACTAGTTGGGAGGGGAGGAGGGACTAGTGAGGTGCTGGTGTGTGTTCGTGTATGTGTGTGTGAGACAGTCTTGAGTGCGTGGAGGAAGTGTACACTTACAGCCAGTGCCACCCCCACGTACAGTCAGTGAGTGCCACCCCTACGTACAGTCAGTGCACCTCCACGTACAGTGAGTGCCACCCCCACGTATAGTCAGTGTACCCCTACGCACAGTCAGTGCACCTCCACTTACAGTGAGTGCCACCCCCACGTACAGTCAGTGCACCCCCACCGTCACTCAGTACCAGCAAGAACGTGTCTTGTGTCTGTGTATCAGCGACTGGCCACCGTTGCCTCGCAGATTTAGGTGTATTCTTGTCCCTCCTTGTCCACACGTATGTTTGTACTCGACACCAGCAAGCGCGTAGTGTGTATGGTCCCTCCACCCAGACGCGGACGTGCTCGAAGCATGCTAGTCTGATGGTGCTCTCCTGAGAGAGCCTGTGCGTTTGTTTCGTCCCTGTATTTTTTTTTTCCCGGGCATTATTCTGCTCCTGTAATTTATAGCCCAGTATAGGAGAGGACTCGGGAGTTCCGTATTTCCATGTAGAGTATGGAAGTAGCGGCGTTTGGGAGGAGTTCTTGGGGGCGTTCTCTTGCTCGGCCGCGTTTTATTCCAGCCATTCGAGTTCGATTTTACAGCCCATGAAGCTTTTCGATGGTGGTTATTGCTGCTACTTGAGGGGGGGAGGGGACGTGGAGGCTGGCTTTGTGGATGGGGCGGGAAGGTGGTGCTTCTGGGTGGCAGTGCTCGGGTGGGCTGGTAGGGTTAGGCTGGCATAGGCTTGGCTTCGCTGGGCTTTGCTAGGCTTGGCTTGGCTTGGCTTGGCTTGGCTTGGCTTGGCTTGGCTAGGCTAGGCTAGGCTAGGCTAGGCTAGGCTAGGCAAGGCAAGGCAAGGCTAGGCTAGGCTAGGCTAGGCTAGGCAAGGAAAGGCAAGGCTAGGCTAGGCTAGGCTAGGCTAGGCTTGGCTTTAAGAACTACGTAGACTCTTCCACTGGAGCAAGACAACAAGGCACATCAGTTAAACAACAGATGTTCACACCTGAAGGAGGATTGACCTCTGGGAATAAGTGCTTGGATCAGGATAAACCAGTAGAACAAATAACTTAGAACAAGGTATAAGCCTCATGAACAGTTGCTTACTTAGAGCAAGGTATAAGCCTCATGAACAGTTGCTTGGAGGAGGATAGATCAGGATAAACCACAATAACAAGTTCTCTAGGGCAGGATAAACCATAGTATCAAGTTACCTCGGGCAGGATAAACCACAGTAACAAGTTACCTGGAGCAGTTAACTACAGCTAGTTAACTGGAGCAGAACAAACCACTTGAACAGGAGCAGTACCAGGGCCAGAGGCGAAGGGGTAGAAAGTGATGTTGATGGAAGTGATCGAAGGAAGGATTCATTCACGAGGATGTGGGTTTAGAGGGGAAAAGGGAGGGTGTTCTTCCTGTGGTCTTAGGGAGTTTCGTTGTAACTGGGATCGTGGAAGGATCTGTTCTTCGTAGGATCGTAGTTGGAGGGTTTTCTTGTTTTGATCCTTTCGTGATGTATTTCTGCTATGACCCTAGCATAGTGCGTTCTAGCCAGGATCCTGGGATGACGCGTTCTTCGCAAGGATCCGAGGTCGGTGTGTTATTTGCGAGGATCCTAGGATGTTCTTGCTAGGACCCTCCCAGAAGGTTATTCTTGTCGACAGCAGAGGAGGATGTTCTTCCAACAGTAAGAACTGGCAGAGATGTCGTATTTGTTGCGGGTGTTTTAACCTGTGACGTACAGCAGTCGTGTGCTGTTGCTACCCACAGCCCAGTCGCGGGTCTTCCTGTCAGGAAGGTATGGTGGATTAGAGGAGACGCTACCACGGTGTCATCAGTTCAGAGATTATTATCTGCTAGTTGAACATATTTAGCGAATGTCTTGTGAGGTGGGGAGGACCTAAAGTTAGAAGCAAGCGCAGAGGTCTTTTTTTATTTCAGCCATGTAAAGACGGATGGTTGCTGAGAGAGTCTTGGGATTCGTTATAGTCGGGACGTCTGGCGGGCTCCAGGGAATCTAGAGACAGAGTTATTCACGGGTGTCGCCTTCTGGGTTTCACCAGTGTGGGAGGAGTGAGGGCGCT
The DNA here is from genome assembly GCA_032361385.1 of Panulirus guttatus. Taxonomy (NCBI): domain Eukaryota; kingdom Metazoa; phylum Arthropoda; class Malacostraca; order Decapoda; family Palinuridae; genus Panulirus; species Panulirus guttatus. The sequence continues at coordinate 8,420 of JAUUDW010626529.1, forward strand.
CTTGTAGCGAGAGCGTGACGGTCAGAGATAGAACGCTGGTGGAGGGGATTCAGAATTACTGGATTGTCCTTGCTCACGCACTTCTTCAGCAGTGTTAGAGGGTCCAAGAGTGTTTAAAGACTGTGTGTTTTGATGGAATGATTGGTACTGTTTTATGAGTTATAAACCGTGGCGGACATGTTAGCGTGTTAGTCGGTCGTCGGTGTATCGTCAGGAGGGAGTAGTGTGGGTCTCCTGCCGCAGGGGCAGCGCTGTCATCTTTGTTGGGGCCGGTCCTGGTGAGCAGCGTGGTGCCCGGCATGTGTGCCACCTGACAGTGGCATTGTCATATGCGTGTCAGACACGGCGTGGGATCGGTAGTGTCAAGTCGGAGCGACAGCGAGGGCGTGTGTGGCGCTGTCACAACTCCTGCGTCAGGAGGGTGTCGCGGGGGTGATCGCCGCTGACTGGAGACGCCAGCCCAGGTGACAGTTACCGTCGCGTCGCGCTAATGACTTAAGTGGCCCAGGTGTGTTGTTGTGCCGGGTGTCAGGTGTCGGGGGTGCGGGCCACACGTGCCGCGCCACCACCAGCGGAGGCGTCGCGGGGATTCATTTTGGTCCTAACGCGAGTGGGGTGTTGGACTGTGTTGTCTTTGCTCTCGTTGTAGTGGTTCGTTGTACTCATTAAAACACTAGACTTGTGTGTGTGTTGTTTAACTCCTTATCCTGTACCAGTTGTACGGGAAAGATACGAGAGACAGAGCCTGTCTAGACGTGAGGCAGAGGGGAATACTGTGGTCTGGGTGACTCTGTGTGTGTGTGTGTTGGGATGGGTGTCAAAGCTCTGGGAGGGGCGGCGGACGCCAAGCCCTGGCTGCGTGCCGGCGGGGGCAGGGCAGGGGTGAGGCAGGGCGTGGAGGGCGAGAGGAAAGGGGGTTAATGGCGAAGAGGGAAAGTGGTTCGTGTTAACGGCTGATTGTGTGTGGGGAAAGAAGGTGGATGCCTTAAGGGGAAGGGATGAACTAGGAAGAGATGACGAGTCACACTACATCCTGGGGCTATTCCTTCACTACAGGAGCCTCGCCTGCATCTTTTCCTCACCACCTTCAGCACTTCACTTCCTCCCGGCTGTCTTGTCTTGACTCAGCTCCTCCCCTCCGTGCCCCACCAGCCCGCCCCTGCCTGGCATCGTGGTTGTGGGCGGTGGACTGAAGGCAGCTGCTCCCAAGTACTACTAGTCAAGAACGCACACGGGAGCCAGTGTCGCGTGTTAGACATAACATGAGCCCGGACCCGTCTGACCTCCACCCTGTATACCGCTGTACTCCCACATGACTTGCTTCGTAATCTGCTACAGGTAGGGGGGAGAGAGGGTTTTAATATGGCGTCGTAGAAGTGGTTGCTTCTACAATAGAGGCTGGGACTTGTCCGGCTGTTGACAATAATGATTTTGTCGAGAGCGAGTTCGCCATTGATGTTGCTGCCTTTATACCGGAGCGTTGGCGGGTGAATAATGCCTTTATACCGCGCCTTAACGAGGTGTTTACGGGGAGACCTGGCGTGAATAGATCCTTTGACCTCCGCGAACCAATTTTTGCATCGCAGATCCGTTTAGAATGGTAGTTACCCTCCCCGTAAAAGTGGGGGATCAGACGCCAGTAAAAATAGGATCGGGTGATAATGTGGCATCAAATACCGCCCAGTAAAAAGGCACGAGTGGTCTTGTAAGTTCTTTTTTACGATGAAGTCCTTCCTTTACTGTAGGGCGAAACGTCCATCTCTCTCTCTCTCTCCCGATGTTGTTTTGTTTTGTGTTGTGGCCATCAAGGGCATCAGAAATTGTAGGAGAAATATTTGGAAAGGAAAGTCAGTTCAGGAGTAATTTCGTTTTTAAGATAATGAACGTTTTGAAAGATCGTTTCGCGATCGCTTTGCTAATGAGGTGTTGAGGTGAAGGTCCTGTGGGTGGGGGTGAGGGGCGGGGGTAGATGGAGGGGGGTGGGAGAGTGTTTAGTAGTGGTGGGGGGTGAGGAATGTACCGCCCCCGATGCCGTCCGTGTTCTGGGGAGGGCGGCCAGCCAGCCATCTGCTCCGCCCGTCCACCCACCCACGGGGCCTTCTACCCAACGCTGACCTCCCCGTCATCTCCCGCGCTCTCCACCTACCCTCACTGTACCCTAACTTTATCAACAGGAGGAGTTCTTCCCTCTTCTTCCTTGGGGAGAACAGATATGATGTTGTAATGTCTGCCGACTTGTGATGATTACCTCCCGTCAAAAAAAAAAAAGTAATTATAAGTATTAAGATAAGAATTTCTTCCCGAAATACGTGAGAATTTCAACAGCAATAGAACACTGGGTCCTTTCAAGCCTACTTGTGATAAGTAGAAGTGATAAGTAGGTCAGAAGCTCACACGTTAATCTGATAAGAGTAGAGAGCCGTAAAGATGTTAAAAAAGAAAATCAGACTTTTTCATAAATGATAAATGATAAATGATGTTCGTAGGGTTACTTTATGTGGGGGTTAAATTCTGATTTGTATGATAGTAACAGTCATTATGATAATGATTAGGACGGTTTAATCAACTATAGCCCAGGGCAGGAAAGTGTGCCGATGATATGCGTGTACACTGCGCTTAATGAGATTTGGATGGGGCAAGGGTGGTGGAGGCGTGTTGAACAAACAGTCAGTCATCACAAATGCAGGACTGGAGGTTGATAAACAGTGTATTGACTGTTGATGGCGTTCGCGTGGGGCTCCTTCAGTAGCGGGGTCTGTTCTAGGTCATTATAGGTCCGCTGTGCTTACGTTGCCGAACTGCGGCTCATGAGCATAGGGCTCTCATGTGGCTGGAGGTGACGGTGGCGGGGGGGAGGGGGAATTGGTGCCGTAACTTGAATCCCGAGTCGTGTCGCATGAGGTTCAGGTGGTGCTTTGAGAGAGTGAACTGTGTTTGTGTGTGTGTGTGTGCGTGTGTGTGTATGTGTGTGTGTGTGTGTGTGTGTGTGTGTGTGTGTGCGTGCGTGTGTGTGTGTGTGTGTGTGTGTGTGTGTGTGTGTG
>JAUUDW010626540.1:0-11460 GCA_032361385.1 Panulirus guttatus
CGCCATTTCCCGCGTTAGCGTTAACAACAGAGGACTGAGTCTTGGAGGGAAAATCCTCACTTGGCCCCCTTCTCTGCTCCTTCTTTTGGAAAAGTAAAAACAGGAGGGCAGGATTTCCAGCCCCTCGCTCCCTCCCCTTTTAGGTTGATGCCTTATGTCGAATTCTTTGCTTAAGACAATGACATTACAAATATATAGTTCTTTTTTTGATGCATTTACTTCTGAAATAATGGTATTATGAATCTACTCTCCATGCACGACTTTCCAATCATTCTGATTAACTAAGAAAATGTACGCTGGCCATCTGGTGTTTCTGGGAAACTGATAAACAGTCTGTTCCTCAAAGTAGTCTCGATGTTTCTAATTTAATATTGTCTGTTAAGTCTGTCGTCATGCGTCTATCTAGCTAGACATACGTCTGTTAAACCACCTGTGTGTCTGTGTATCAATGTGCGTCATAACACATGGGTCTTTCGTGAACGCATTCACGTGTCCGTTAAGTAACTTCTTTGTCTGTGTGTTTTGGACCCCATAAAGACCAGCTAGGCTGTTCCTCCGTCTGTTTAATTAGTGTAATGGCTGTTCAGAAAACTGGATGGTTGGCTGGTGATTTATGCATTAGGTCCTATCAACTGCCATGGTTCAACACTAAGGTATTGACCACAGTCGAAGAATTGTGAACGCTTCGTTCAGGTGTTGAAAATGATTCAAAGACCATATACATTCCGCGTATATTCCGCGTTGATCTAGAAATGCCACTGTTAGATCACACACACACACACACACACACACACGCACACGCACACACACACACACACACACACACACACACACACACACAAGGTATGGGACCCCACGAGTGTAGATCTCCGTTCTCATACATTATAAAAAAGGTGATTACAGTCAGGTAATTACACACAAATAGTTGTTGGTACTACCGTATGTGCTAGATCCTCGTAGTAGCTGCCCCGCGTGTACTTACCGGTACTGCCCACACCTCTTACTGCTGGACACTGGCCTTTCTCTAGTGACAGGGCTCCTCCCAGTAACAGCATTCTGTCTACCTCAGATGGTAGAGTGAGATAGATAACAGGTGTTCGAGACTTTCACACTCTCTCTCACTCGCACATACACCATGTTTCCAGCCTACCTGCTTGTGATTTTTTTTCCTTTCGTTTTAACTGGATTTGCAGGAGTTAGCTGTACCTTCTCGTATAGCTGGACTTACTCTAGTTAGCTGGACCTTCTAGCTTCAGCTGTGCCTTTGTGTGCGTGTTTGTGTGTGTGTGTGTTTGTGCGTGTGTGTGAGTGTGTGTGTTTGTGTGTGTGTGTGTGTATGTGTGTGTGTGTGTGTGCGTTAGACGGAACTATGAAATTAAACTTTGGCTCTTTTTAGGCAAATTTCTCTCAAACGATCTTCTGTGTAAAAGTTCCATCTGAGCAAGTTCTTTACTTAAGTCATCATTTACACGAGATCAAGGACGCCAGCTTCTTCAGGTCATCATTTCCAGCACAGCAGCTGAGTCTCTGTCGTCATTCACACCAGGTCATCTGCTTCGCTGTCTTCACTCACACCAGGTCTTGCAGGTCGCTATCGTCATTCACGCCAGGTCAGTGTCGTCATTCACACCAGGTCATGCAGGTCACTACCGTCTTTCACGCCAGGTCATGCGGCTCATCGCGTCCCTGCTGGAAATTGGCTCCCCGCCCCGCTAAGAATTATTCACGGTACACAGTGTTCTTGATCCCAGGGCGACATGCAAGACCTCCACCCGGCCCTGTGCAGGGGAGGGGGAGGGGAAGGGAGAGGGAGGGCGGCATGCCGTGGACCCCGCTAGCTCGCGTTGGCACTTAACCTCCCCTCCCACCCCCTCCCCCCTCCCCGTTGGCGTGGGCACTCAACCCTTCTTTGTTGGCGTCGTCAGAGCCGTTGCCGTTCGCTCCAAACCTCCCCAGTGGCGTTAGCAGCAGTTCGCCAGTGAAATGAGACTCCCTCAATCACCATGCCGCAGGAGGAGAGTCAGACGGACTCATAACATCGCCCAGGACGGCCAACATGCACTCAGAGAAATGAGTACGACATTCACACTCGGTCTCAAGAGTCAGTAGCGATGAGAGAGAAAACGGAGAACAGTATATGAGAAGAACATGGGGGACAGTGGAACATGGGAGGCAAATAGATTACATATATAGGTAATACGTTTACCCTCATTCCATTCCCTGACACTGTCGAACTCTCTCGCTACCACTTCTTGCGTCGCTAGCTCGTTCGATGCCACAGATTCCCAGCAAAGCTTGCGATCAGCGTCGATTAGCGTCGATCTAATACAAATCGAGACTGAAGAGGAGATCGTCGGCCTGTGAGACACAGCGGCCATCTTCGTAGCAAAATTTAAGGCCTGAGATTCCCGCAGGCAAACATCTGAGGTCGCACGTGCGCGTCAGCGAAAAACTCGTCCAATATGAATATTTACGCAACGTCTCCTCATACGCTCTGAAATCGTCATCGAATGAAAAGGTAAAAATCACTGAATCGTGTGAGACTGCGAGTAAAAGAGGATGGCAGTGAAAACGTGATAAACATCGAGATACTAAAATGCATTTCAAAAGAAGCAGACTTTTATTTAACGCGCTGATATCGCCGACGGTCGACGAAAGAAAATAATAAAACCTGGTACTGTTCTTGCAAAAGGAAATGATTAAGAAAACCTGTTGGAATAATGTGACACTCGCATGCGCTTCAGAAGAAGAAGTGGTAGAGTCGTAGTTCGAATTAAGGTGCCGGCACGTTATTGGACACACGAGACGAGAAGTGACGAACCCACAAACTCTGAATACCTTCTCCATTGGCTTTACGAAACTCCCGTCTTCAAACACTAGATTAAACACTTGCAGGAGACTCGTTTATTTCAAGAACTCCTCTATACATCAAATAGATCAGTCCACAAACGGAGTAGCACAAGGAAATATATATAAATGACAAGAATTTACAAGTAAAAGCTAAAAGAACCGACGGAATGGTGCAGGTAACGATGTATTTTTTACATTAGTTCCGTCTGTCGGGTCCGGTCGGGTCCGGCGCTGATGAAGTAGCCCAGACAAAGGTGTCATTAGGGCGAAGGAACACCTGGAGCGCCAAGTGAGTCGGGACAATTAGCAGCTTGTATCAATTCCAGCCATCTCCACCCATCAAATATTCAACTTACTGTTATGGTTGAATAATTGACACACACACACACACACACACATTCAGGAAGCGTCGTCTTCTCTGTAAGGTATGTGTTGAACGCTGAGGATTGTACACTTTTTTTCTCATAGTGTGAAAGAGGAAGAGTTTTTCTTTTTTTCTTTCTTTTTTCTACTGGTTTATGTATGCGAAGTATTGCCACACCTGTCCGAAGTCTCGCAAATTGTAGCCTTCCACCGCCACGTCCCTCCTGACGCGCCTCCCTGCCGATATCAGCGTCCGTCAGACGAAGATCTATCTTCAGCCGACGTAGAGAGAGAGAGAGAGAGAGAGAGATTCTCAAAGACACAGAGGCTCTTTCTCGTAGTTCCTTCTTTGTTAGATTACTCACCGTTCACCAGTCTCGCGATTAGGTGTTGAGTTAATCAGTCTCGTCATCTCCTCAGTCTCACACACACACACACTCGCGTCCAATCCCATTCGTTAACAATCGTCGGAGTGATTAGAATCAGCTGTAGAGCCATATTTTCTGACATATGTACATATTATCTGTCAGTCTCTTTGTCTGTCTGTCATGTTTCCCAATCATTATTTGCTAGTCTCATCTCTAAGCCTCATATTTTTACTTCATGTTTCCGCTTCATGCTTCCGCCTCATATCACATCCAAATATCTAACAATAGTCGACCTCTTTCATCAACCCTATTTGCATATTAATCCTTTCCTGTGCCATAAAAAAAATCTAACAAAATGGAATGTTGTAGCCATTTCGTCATGATGTAATAGGTGATTACTTATTTACATTGTTCTTGGAATTAACATTGTTGGAATTCATTTTCATTTTTTCATGTTGGAGGCTCCAGTCACGGACAGATGTCCCCATGAGGGCCAGGCCTTAGATGATATATGAAGAGAGAACATTACTTTATGAACTTTTAGATGGTTGAAAATATGCTTTCTTGAAAAGAGGCAGGTCGAAGCTGTTAGGAAAGACATGAGATGGTGAATAATTCCAAATTTTTGCGGTGTAAGTGAAAGAACAGACATAACAATGGCCCACGGTAGTCATGTGACGCAGTGGCTTTCTGGTATTATGTAGCCTAGCTAATGGCGGGGACACACAAGCAGCCACTTCTCGGCAGCAGAGACAGAAGTAATATCTATAGAGGAGGGAAGTGAACTAACCAAGTGGGTCAAGTTTCGAGTCCAGACTGGGAGAGATGATAAGTCAGATGGCTTTGGACTGAACTCAGTCAGTTAAGAATTTCGAGCTGGAATCTCCCTCGACGTGAGAGTAGCACACCATGCAAGGACGGATCAGTCCTTTGTGCAATCGGAGCAAATATTCAGAAGAAAGAATTCAGTACAGTCGACCAGGATTTCTAGCTTTTTAAAGGTAGACTTAGCTATCTGTGTGATGTGGACTGTCCAGATTGGTGTAGATGTTTCATCGACACCAGGAATGTTTGCTTTGATGGATGGTGGAATTGTCCATCCATCGAAATTGATGAGAAAGTTGCAAGGAGGATTTTAAAAGAAGAGATGGCCAGAAATTTAGCATCAGAGGCATTCAGCACAAACCAACTTGTGTCTACCCCAACTGGCACACTTCACAGCGGAAGTCATCTTCAGATTCTCGTAAATACACTGTCAGGATTTGCATTAGATGTTGGCAGTGAATCTAATAAAGTACGTCAAATAAAACTGCCAATAATGATTGAAAGCGTCGTGAGTAAATGTTGAAAAAATGTGAAATACATTAAAGATCTTTTCCGCACTGATTTATAATGTTGGCAACATATGTAAAAAAAAATAAAAATAGTCAGATATGTTTAAAAAAATGTGTCAGTAATGACTTAGTTTATGGCAGTAATTATTGTCAGTGTATAAAGGTACCAGTAATATAAAATTGCTGCTGGGAAATTCAAAACAATAGGAAAAAGAAAAGTCCAGAATGGTAAAAAATGTTTGTAGATGTAAAAAAACAAAAATAAAAGAATAGTGACTTATGTGCCAGAAGAAATCGCTTTAAGTGAGAGAAAAAGAATCAATAATCTTCACCTTAAGTGGTATGAACAAACCTTACCGATAATTACCACAGAAAAAAAATACACAGAGTGTGATCTAGTTTGCATACAGAGGCCTAATTTGCATGCAGATCTGCTACTAAACGCTTCCGAATGAGTGGTTGTGGGAAGTATGATGACCCATCCAATCGTCAGCACTGCGTGAAAGATAGCCGGATGATATGTTGTGATAACCTGTTATCCTGACCAGCTGCAGGCTTCTTTTTTCTTTCTTTTTTCCTTTCGTTAAGAGAGATAGTGTACTCACTTATTTTGTGTTATCCAGGAAGGGAATTTTGCAGTCGTGAGGCCCCATCTACCGTGTCTGTCTGTCTGTCTGTCTGTCTGTCTGTCTGTTTGGTTTACAGAGAACGAGGTCTTTAAGATGGTGCTAACTTTGTATGTTTCTATTGGCGTCGTTAACGCGAACGAAATCTCTTACCCATTGTATCGTGAGTCTTAACCTACTGTCTCCTTCCCAGATGGGTTTACATCTCACCTGGGAAACGTATCATTGACTCATGATAGTGGGATATGTAGTCGTTGTTCGTCCTTGATGTCGCAAAAGAGTCTTTGGTTCTCTTCCTTGAAGTGGTGTCAATCCAGAGTTTCAGGACTGTATTCCTTGGCTACGGATCTCTCAGGTGTAAAAGATCTTTGTATGAGTCTGTTTAGTTCCATGTATTGAGGCTCTGTTGGCTAATGGGGCTCTGTCAGAGGCTTCGAGTCTTAACTTTTCCTGTGACTTTAGAGTGCTGAGAAGCCTTCTAAGTGGATGGCTTGTCACGGGATGAAGCTCTATATACTGCCGAGACTAAAACATTGCTCTAACACGTTCTGCATACGTTCCTGAGGCTCTCTATCAGTTGCTGAGGCTCCGTCAGTTGCTGAGATTCTGTCAGTTGCTCAGCTTCTGTCCAATGATCAGAGTCTCTCGTCTTGTGCAAGCCTGTTTATTGTCATTTTCTGTGGCTCTCCAGCACGAAGATCCTTAAACAGTTGAAACTCCATCAAAAGATGACGCTCTGTCAGGCTCTGGGTAACTCTCCAGGGATACGTGGATCTATAAAGAAGACATTCCAGCAGATATCGAAGCTCTGTCAAAAACAAAAGCTGTCAGGTTTTGATCTATCTGATGCTAATGTCCTAAGGCCCTACGAAGTACTGAAGACTTTTTCAATGAATGGTTTCCATCATCAGTTTAGGTTCCATCCAGCTCTGAGGCTCCGTTAAACTGAGGCGTCATGACAAGCCAAGGCTCTGTGGTGGTAACAGAGGTGACATCGAGTCACAAGGAGAGGACATTCCTTGTGATTCATCGCGGTCTGGATATGGCCCCAAAGGCCATAGTGGCCTCGTCCAGAAAAAAAAGAAATCTATTCTTGCAGTTAGCTTCACATAACTCCATACTGACAGTCACTCCTCATCTTAGAAGCATTTTCTTTCTTACTTTTCTTAACGCCTTGCTTAAATAGCCTCTCTCTCTCTCGCTCTCCCTCTTTCTGAAAACAAAAATAACTCCCTCTCGAGGAAACTGGACCAATTGGTGTGTGGAGACGCTCACCCGTGGAGCCATCAACTCCTGAAGTCAGTTTTTTTTTCCATCGCGTTGTATAATAACGGAGATGGCTGCAACAGCCTGTTATCGGCAACTGTCCACTAAATTACCAACCACTACGAGGATCTGTAATGACCCAGGTTCTTCGGCGAGTCGGGGGACGGGTTTCCAAACAGTAGCAACAGCTGCTGCAAGGACGGGTTCCTGAGGGTACAGAGAGCTGAGGCGACAGGAGGTCGGACTCCTCATATCTGCCTGGGATACAGGAGGTACTCCAGCTGCTGCTGCTGCTGTAGATCTTGTCGACAGACGCTCCAGGGAAACTGCAAGTGGCGCCCTTAAAAACTCTCCCCTTGGCGGATCTCGCCGTCTTATCCTTGCTCTCTCGCTGAACGAATCTCTCAACCAGCCTATCTCTTACCCCACCATCGTAACGTGGACTGCATACATCTCTATTTTCTCTTGTGCATAAAGTCAGTGGTTCAGATGTACATCAACTTCAGGACTGTCCAGTGACATACGATTTAACAGTACGCCATTGCTTACTCAACATATAACACCCTTAGTACATTTTCTGTTCTGAGCGAAAATGAAACGCAACGGACCAAGACAATTAATAAGTTTTCGAATGACGAGTGTTGTTGATAATCGGTCACCAGAACGAGGGGATCGCAGAGGGAACTCATGTATACATTGTGGGTCCAGTCACGTGTTCCCTCCGACTTGTCTAGCGAGAGTGAAAGACGTTCATTCCCGCCGACGTAAGAAAATGCGGGAGAAGCACAGAAGACGCAAAGACTACTGGATCGTCTGCGATAAGAATGGCCCAGGGAGGACGAGGCTGCGAGGCAAGTTGCAATGCACATGCGATCTGCGATTTCCCCAGCGTTCGTGTCGAGTTTGAATGAAATCGTCCCATGCGTGCCTTGGGATTGGCTACTTACACACACAAGACATGTAAAAGTAACGATGAAAATTTTAACAAGTGCCGACTGGCGTATTTAACCGTGTCAGAACTCCAAACAGATGGATGCAGTTATGGGACCCCTGACGTCCCTGGGCTGAGTTTGGTTGAAATCACCCCCCAATACCTGTCTGGAAAATCATTTGGAGAATAAAAGGGAAATACAGATAGGGACAGTCTCGCGGGCCCATTTCAAGGCCAGCAGACATAACCCAGCCGATGCACCTCATCTCTGACTCGATGATGCTAATCGCTGAAATCGTCGTGAGGTATCGATACCGAAACAAAAAAAAGATCTACGCCACTACAGAACCTTGAGTTTATAAAGCGGCCCAAAACAAGTGTGTAACGCTGCCCATCACATCCCACAACACGGCCGATGGCAACCGGTCCTCAGTATTCAAATGCTCGGGTTCCCACATTTGTAAACTGGATATTTTTTTTTCTTTTTTTTTGCCCGTTGAGCCGGAGGCATAGGTGAGCTGGTCGAGTCTGTCGCCTCATCCATCACCCACATGCAGACGCTCGGACGCTCGCCGCCCAAACTCCGGTTTACGTTCTCGACAAACGAAATTCATTCCCCGCAACATTTGTTAGGGATAATGACAGACGAAAACTCTGCTAGGATAGTACGTGCGATGCCGATAGAGCATGATTGATAAGAGAGGTCGAAGGAGAAGATAAGTGCAGATAAAACCGGTGTGCAACCGTACAGAAAACGGAGTTTAACATCAAGCGTTCCAACCCAGGGCACCGACTGCTCCCGGCGCTGGAGGTAAATAACAGTTTTCAGAGCTTCGGGATGACACTGGAAAAGCCAGAAATTGTCCGCAAATTTGTGCCACCCTGTGGTTAGGGGAGGAATGTGTGGTGGGGCTCTTGACGGTCCAGGAATGTGAGCCAAGAAGCTGCTGGTGCTGCAGGAGACGGCGGTAATTGCGTGAGATAACGCGTGACCCATGGCTTCTCCTGATGTCTCATTCGTTTGCCGGGCAACCCATGTCCTAAACCAGCCGTATTTCATTTTCTTTTTTCATGAAGGTACATTATCAGTTTGCAGGATGCAGAAGAGTCTTTATTAAGAGTTAAACGCACGAGGAAAGGACTACATCTACTTCGCAACAACCACTAGGATTGTACGTTTGATTTCCCCTGAACCTTCCTGCCCAGGGAGCTCCCGCAGCGCTCAGGAAACCAGCCACGTACTCCGGAAGGGACAAGGCCAGGTGATGACCACCTTAAGGAACACCAGCTCATTAATTTCCTTTATTAGATGTTCTTCGCTTCTTACGATTTTGACAGAAAATGTTCCCGAGGCGGACTGAGTGTGTATACTGGAGTACGATTGATTCCTTGTGTAGATAAGTACCGTTATATACTCCGCCAAACCACGCAACGACCACGAACCAGACATCCAACCACTGAGCCAATATAAGAGTTTCAAGTAAACGCATACATATGAAAATTTAACATAATAGTCAGCCGAAATATTCAGCCGCTTCTTTAAAATACAAAAGCCACGTCCGTCAGTCTTTCGAAGGCTTCAGCAAACGGCAGAAGTTGTCAAAAGTCTGTCAAACGCTCATCATATAATGAAGCTTTATCAATTACTAGAAGGTTCAAAAGTCACTCAAAAGGTTAACAGTTTCTTGAAGGTTTAACAATCAACGGAAAGGTTCAACAGACAACGGAAACGGATAACTCTGTGGTTCAGTAAAGATCTACAAAGTACTGCAAATAAAGGTTTAGAACTTACCAGCTAACTGTAAGGTTCAGATGTAGCCTACAAGGCTCAAGAATTAGCTGCAGTGGATGAAAGAAGGAATACCACAAGTTTGAAGGCAAGACAAAAGCAACCTCCACAGTGTTCTTCAGTGGTCTGTACTCGTGGGGAAACATCCAGTGGTAACTGGACCTCTTGAAGTTTGTGCCTCTTCATGCAGGCAGACCAAAAGAAAAACAACCATAGTGTATTCCATTCTGGGTTTACTGTACACCATAAAGATCATTGTAAACATATATTTGTACATACACCTGACTTATAAACTCAGACTGACTTGGATATAGCTTTTTTTTTTCCAGTTCCTCTAATATGCCCCTTGCGACAGATCATGTAAGACGCCTTTCCTTCTTCATGTAAGTTCTTCCCAGCGAATAGTTGGAAATAGGTTTCTCATCTCTTTATTCCCTATTTAGTCATTTTCCTATCTCTTGCTATTTGTATAACTCTTACTATATGTCTCTGTGGCTTTTCATTATGGTGAATATCTATTCTGGGTCTTGACAACATCAGCAAACTTATTCAAATTAGTTTTCAGTCCCCCAGGCGAAACATTAACATAAATAAAGAATAACAGCGGACCCAGCGCTGACCCTTGCGGTACCTCGCAACCCACCTACCAAACCCTCTGGAAAGAAAAAAATACTCACTTCTTTTCTCCTTTCTACTTTAGCGACTTTCATTCCACGTGAAGACGTTTCGTGGCTTTAGTACTTGATCTTTTATTTTCCTCTGATTGATAATTTAAGTTATTCAGTTTAAAAAAAAGCTTTTAAACCCATTCGAATATGAATAGACGAATCAACCTCTTTTTGTATTCTGTAATCGACGATGATTTTCTTGGTAGTTTCAGTAATTCTGCACAACACACGTTTATGATTCCGGTAGAAGCTAACCCCAAGTGGATTTTTCGAGGCTTCTGTTGTCTATCCCTTTTACGTCCTGGCGATGTTAATCCACTGATTAAAAAGCATCTAACCGACATCCTGCTATCATAATACAGCCTTAAAATATTCTTCAAAATTCTCCCGTATGATGAGGTCATACTCCCTTCATCCTCGGACCAAATTTGTGGTAAATAACTTAACATCGGTTATAAAGGTAAAAGAGGAAATTGGTTCTATGATTTTGTTGTATTTTAGGCAAAAGAATTTTAACATAGATCTGGTGACGGAGCTGTAGGTGTGCACTGCATAATCTAAGGTGTATTGTATTCTCGAGTCTTCAACAGCGTTCATAGATGGTTCAAATGGTGGGGGAAGGGGGCCGAAAGTAGGGTCAGTTTTTTTTTTTTTTTGGGGGGGAGTGTTGCTGTGGGAGGGAGTTGATGGGGGCGTTGAAGAGTAGGGAGAGAGGTTGGTGTTCATAGGGGTGTTGGCAGGGGAGGTTATTAGAGTTTGTGGGGAGAAGGTCGTGTTGACAGGGGTGTTGTCGGGGAGGGTAGTGTTCACGGGGGTGTTGGCGGGGAGAAGGTCGTGTTCACGGGGGTGTTGGCGGGGTAAAGGTGTTACTGAAGGGGTTACCTACATTTCCCACAGAAAGTCGCTCGGTCCCGGGCTAAGGGTAAGAATTTCACCCTTATATCTCCAGCGTTTACGGGCGATTCTTGACTGTCCCGGCACCCTCGCCATCCTGCTACCCCACCAATTATAATAATGATATTAATGACAGGGGTAAATACAGTGTAAGTTCCTATAACCACTACTATTTTCACGGCAGCAGAATATGGTCCCTTTCTTTTCCCTTTTTAAGGGTTATTCTTTTTTTTCTTTAACCTCTTCCTAAAAAAAAAACACGAAATATTTGTTTCCTAGAATTTACGTTGATGTCAAGAAATCAAATTGATTACTCTGGTATGTAGAAATGCATTATTTACGAATACATTCAAGTGGGCTATATATATATA
>JAUUDW010626584.1:0-11459 GCA_032361385.1 Panulirus guttatus
CCTACTCGTACACATGCCTTACACCCTTGATAAAAACTTTTCACTGCTTCCAACAGTTTACCTCCCACACCATATATATAAAAAATCCCTGAGGACAGGAGAGAAAGAATATTGTCCACATATTCTCAGTGTGTTGCTCCTAGAAGGTGATGAATATGAGGAAGAGCAGGTAGCTGGAAATCCTTCCTTCTTTCCTGTATTACTTTCCAAAAGAAGAAACTGAGCAAAGAGCCAAGTGAGGACTTTTCCCTTTAAAGCTCTGTCATCTGTTCTTAAGGCTACCTCACCCATATGGGGAAATGGCAAACCAAAACTGGAAGAAAGTAAAAGTTCCTCTCTGAGGTACCCTAATGAATCATTGGTAGGTTAGTCACAATATAACTCTACAGGAATACAAGATTATCCTCATATTTCCCAACAATAACTCAGGAATACAGATTGAACTTGTCCTGCGACTTGCTCAAAGCTACGGATAAGATCACATAATGCACTACTTACTATTTTTGTGTTGATGGCTACCACTTCCCTGGCAATGTGGTACAACAAATAAGGGATACTCTTATCTTGCTCAACTAAGCCAGCCATCACTAAAGTTCTTCTAATATGCTATTAGTAAACTAGATAGGGTAGGACT
Organism: Panulirus guttatus; assembly: GCA_032361385.1. Lineage (NCBI taxonomy): Eukaryota > Metazoa > Arthropoda > Malacostraca > Decapoda > Palinuridae > Panulirus > Panulirus guttatus. Next base: position 635 of record JAUUDW010626584.1, read on the forward strand.
CATAAAGATAGCTTATATCTATCTATCATGCATCTAATGATGACAGGGATTAAGAAAGATCTTAACTTTGAAAGATCCTCATAGTTAACTTGAAGCTCCAGGTTATGTGTACCACTGACTGCCTGACTAAGAAGTAGTTCAAAATTAGAGTCAAAACCCTAACACATATAGATGACTTCTTCAGTGAACCAGTGTTGAAAGGCTTAAACTAGCTATTACTTTGTTATGCTAGCAGTCCTAAATACCTCTTAACAACGTTCCTGTTTCAAAATTCCCCAAAAATTTTATGAACCTGAAACACTCGAGAAAACCCCAGTAGCTACTGAGACCACAACCAAAAATGCAATGGAAAAGCAAAGTTCCTATATATTTAATTCTCACTTTGTATTACGAACTTTAGCTCTGCAAAGGGTTATCTGCTCTGCCCATAGTGTGGCCTTGGTCCCCTGTTGCTTCACAATGCAGCAATGATCGAGATATGGGACTTGCTAAACCATGTGGGCCAACTGACTCAACCTGCCTTCCGTGACTTGGGAGACAGTCCCAAAGTTTCTCCTGGCACTTATGGGCCTGTAAAGAATATAGTTTCTACAAAACGGAAAATATTCATCCCTGTGGACTGAGCTGTAGGAGCCCCTTATCAAATGAATGTCTGCCAAGGCCAATCAAAAAGAACCAAACAGGGTGAAGGCTTTGAATGACTACTGTCTGATACAAGGTAGCACAAACTCTACCATTAATGTATTCTCTCCATAATGGGGCTATACATTTGATTCACCTCCTGGTCAGGAAATGGGGTTTGCATGTGTGCAATTTACTCTCCCCATGCTCATAACAGCTTTCAGCTATAGTGAGGTGTTTCCTAGATTTCTAAGCATATACAACACTGATAGCTCTCATATGCCATGACAATACAAAATGATAGGCCTTTACACCATAAAAAATACTCAACTTGCAATAGAACATATGCAACAAGTTTGTTTATGTTGACCATGCAGGGACTTATCACAATCTGAAAGGCAGTGACAAGCTATGTCTTGTTTCATTTTGAAATCTCTCCTTAAATTATCTTTGTATAAGTAAATACACAAAAGATAATACAGTACCATTAAATTATTGGAAATCACTGTAAAACTATGCATCTGTAGGAACTGAGAAGAGTAAAAAAATAAATGCATCAAGGTGATGAGCAACAGGCCATTTGGACTGTAGTTGGAAACTAATGACCTAATGTATTCTGTTACATCCCAAAGTCAGTCCATTGGCTCCTCAACTTACCACGCTAAATTTACAAAAATGTCCAGTAGGTCCTAAATATAGTCCAATGGCATCTGACGAGTCTAGCAGAAGCCAATTCCCAATGCACTGAAGCCCATTTCCATTCAAACATGGTTTATTGTTCACATGGAACAAAAACAATTTTTACGCAGTAAACTATGGGTTTCACCTGTTAACTTTAAAAGCACCATCAGATTTCTTGTCCTTATTTCATATTATGTAATTTTGAAAGTGTAAAGAAAATTTTTGTGCTGTGTGTACATCCTATCTAAAATCATAAAAGGACACTAATCCATCAAAGCCATTAAAAAACTGTGTCATAGCTAGTTGATACTGATACTGACAATGACAGTGAATGGGATGTCATCATTGCCTCTGTGAGGTTTTTGCTTGGTAAAGGGTAAGGCTTGACATCTAGTGAGCTACACACTTTCACTTTATGGCTTAGCGATGGGTGAGAGGCAGTTACTTCACCAAAATGCAAGAAGTTAGTAGGTCCTACTCAAAGGGATCTAAACAATTCCCTGAAACTTATGAAACTTTCTGAACCTAGGGAGAAATAACACAACTATACAATTACCTGCATCATTCATACATATTAACTAACAATTTGATATTTCCTCCATCTAGAGATAGTGATAACAAAAACAAATAAAGTGAAAAAAATTTTCATGCTGACATAACACTATGCTGAAGCAATTGCCTTCTACTTGTTCAAACTGATAGCTACAAAATCAATTTCTACATGAAACAATCTGTTCTTTTGATAAACTCTGAAAGGTATGTTCATGCATTGAAAAGACAGCAATCATTATCAATATTTAAGTAAATGTTGGATGTGCTGTTTCCTACATTCAGGCAGGTGGGACAGGTAACATCCTCCAGAGCTATTTTGGTCACCACATATTCAAAAAATTCAATTACAAAATCCCAACAGAAATGATCATATCAGTAATTGAAAAATTCTATATGATGTACTGCCAATCACATAAGCAAAGATAAGTCTCTAAGGCAGTTCTAAGAGAAGTGAATTTGCATATACAAAGAAAATGGCTGTTTATGTATCTATAGATACTTTTTCTACCATTTCCTTTAGTGAAGAATTATACTTAACTGGTTGCTTGTGTGCCCCCACCACTAGCTAAACCACGCAATACTCGGCAAGCTGCTGGATCACATGCTTATTGCGTGGCCATCGACAACTCAAAGGTGTGCCATTTTGATACCTGCTTCTTTCCCTTCACGTCGAAGCTTTGGGACTCTCCTCTTTCTCATGTCTTTCCCAATAACTATGACCGGGCTCGTTTCAAAAGACAGGTCTTTCACTTTCTCAAAAATTTGTAAATACTTTCCATCTTTTTTTTTCCTATTTCTTAATTCTCTCTATCTTCCAATTAGGGCCTGGCCTTGATGTGGACTTTTGTTCGTGACTGGAGCCTTCAATATACAAAAAAAAATTTGTGTAAAAAAAATCAAAATAAGACCAGCCCTGTAAACATGTATATCAAAACTAGACATGAGTTCCTTGGAATGACTGGGTCACCTGCAGCGCAATATTTACTCTGAGAGAAAAATCAATGGGTGAGAAATACTCAAACATATGTATTAACCCTTAAACAGAAGGAGTCAGCACTTGCAGACCTAGGTTTGCAAGCTTTTTTTTTAAACCTGGCAATACTGTGACACTTGTATGGCTGCTTTTTTTTAAACCTGGCAATATTGTGACACTTGTATGGCTGCTATGTGTCTCTTGGTCATTACAGATGCTATTTCAGATACTACCGCTCTAAAGAAGTAATTCTGAAGTGATAATCATATATATGTAAATAAATGTACATGCTGTCATTGGACTGAAACAGGGTATGTGAAGCATCTGGGGTAAACCATGGAAAATTCTGTGAGGCCTGCTTGTGGATAGTGAGCTGTGGTTTCAATGCATTACACATGACAGCAAGAGAACAGAATTGTATCGGATGCAGTGTTTTCTTTGTCTGTTCATGGCACTACCTCACTGACTTGGAAAAAGGTGATCGAGGAAGAAAATAATGTATGAGTAAAGGTAAGTGTAAATAAATGCAAACATGCAAAACTGCATGTAGAAATACAAAAAATAAAATCCAAAAACAGTAATGAATGGAATTCAGTGAATGTGGCAAAACTCTCACTAATCTATCCCAAACCAGACTTATACAGCTTATGCCATTTAATTTCATCCGATGCCGGGAAAAAAATTTTGAAGTATAAAAGTTGATCATCTGACAACCCTAAGGATTAAGTCAAAGCTTCACTTTATTAGCCAGGTTAAGGTCCAGGTTGAATCCAAACTAATATCTTGTGCCATTTAATTCTTTGGATACTGAGAAATGAAGGTTTTGAAAATTAAGAAAACTCTCTCCTGTGTCCCATGAGCATGAGATATACTCCTTCAAAACATACAAACTTAGACCCAGTTCAGCTTCATATTTGGCGGGGAAGAAGCCACCTATGCTCATCCATTGTGAAGGAATCAATGGTATCTGGAGCAAATATCATGATGGGCTCAGCCAATCAGCAGTCACATCAGGCTGATGTCACTAACCCACCTCTTGCTAACAACTATAAGCTCACACGTTTTCATGTCATGGGTGCCAACTGAAAGCAATCATGACAGGAAAGAACAAAGTTTTTGAAAAACTGAGTTCATGGCCGGACAGGGTGAAATAAATCAGGAAAAATTACTCACAGAGAAACACCTCAGAAAGGCAAAGTTTCTCACTTCTCAAAACTTAGTTTCTCTTCTGTGCATTTCTGTCCTGCACGCATGACAGTTCACTTACAAAGAGGAGGAGAGTTTGAGATCGAGAAAAAAAAGATTGCCTTCCATGACATAATCCACTGCTTTGTGGAATCTAAATAAAACTTAAGTCTCCCATATATGATCAACTGCTTTCTGGAATTTGCAAAGTGCTAAAATCTAACAGTCATTGACTTTTTTTAGCATGAAAAGCACATCAAAAACTTCAGATTCTTTCATATATGTAATCATATATGTTGTCTCTCTTAAACCTTTTCAGTGTGCATTCTTTCTGAAAGTTAACTGTCACTTGTAAAAGAGAATTAAAATTCATTATAACTGTTTTCAATTTATCTGTTGGAACTCCCTTAAAGGGGTGGCCGCACCCAAATAACTAAAGAACTCTAGAGTGCTGCTTCTTAGCATTTAGTGCCTCACCCTTAATTGGCCACTGTAAGAGGGAAAGTCTAGTGCAGTGTTTGCAGAGGCTCCTACCTAATGTTCCTAATGGCTACTTCTATCTAATGCTCCTACCTACTACTTCTGCCTAATGTTTGTACCTAATGCTCCTGCCTAAATGTTCCTATCTTCTACTTCTATCTACTGCTCCTACCATTTTGCCAAATGGCAGGGCTAGTGCATAGTGCTCACCGCAGGAAAATCTGGAGTTACAAAGAATGAGCTGCATGAATTAAGTGTTGTCAGGTGTTACATATGACAAGGAGAGATTGTATGTTTGTGACCGAATCCCGATAGTCTGCATTTTAGTTTATATAAAGGATTTATTCGTCCTTGTATGGAGTACTGCTCTCACATTTGGGATGGTTCTAGTTATGCATCCTTCTTGACAAAGTTGAGTTGAAAGTGATTTACCTTATAAACTGTCCCAGGCTAACTTCCAGATTTGACCCCCCTTGCCTTACACTGCAATTTTGGTTTACTTTCCCTCTTCTATAGGTATAACTTTGGTTTTTGCTCCCAAGAACTGGATGCTTATGTGCCCACACCACTAGCTAGACCATGCAATACTTGGCAAGTTGCAGCATCACATGATTATTGTGTGGCCATTGGCAACTCAAGGGTGGGCTGTTTTGATACTTACTTCTTCCACAACACGGTGAAGATTTGGAACTCTCTACCTTTTCATGTCTTTCCCAATACCTATGACCTGGCACATTTCAAAATACAGGTCTTTCACTTCATAATTCAATCTTTATTTCAGTGATTGACTCATTAGCATGTGCAAAATCATAAATTTTACTGTTTTCCTTAATGGAATGATAAACCGATATGCAAAAATGATCAGAAAAAAACTAAAAGTAATCTTGAGCATACCTGCTCCAATGTTGAGTGTTGTGGGAGACACATCTGATAGCTCTTCATATGAAAAAAGGATGTGATGTTCTACATTTCCTTTGAACTTGGTTTCACACTGTACATTTACTTGTACACAAATACAGTGTTGGTGGTGAAACACATTGAAATATTTAAAAATGTTACAATACAAACACTAAAGATAAGTGAAGAAGAAGAGTGGCTTGCAAACGTAGGGAGGAATATTGGAGGTTTTGTTTCTTTCTCTATCCTGAACTTAGTTTTACACTCTAATCATTTCATATACAGGTGCAACACTGGAGTTACACATGAATATACAGTACTAAGAAACAAGGCACTACTCACAATAAATATGATAGTGAGAAGAGAGAGTGGAAGACACACATAGGGATGATATTAGATGTGTTTTTCATGAGGAATATTATAGCTCTTTATCATCATCTCTTTCCAAAGTCCTCTTTCATCTTACAATTACTTGACAATCAGGTTAGGATGACTGTGGGCTTTAGAACTACGAGACAAATTACTCTGACAAGTCTCAGTAATGATCACATTGCCTCCCAAAATCTCATGAGCTGGCCTGTCACTCTGCTTTTGAAAACATGTAGGAGTAACAACCATAAGCATATGAAAATAACTGTAACTGGGAACATGGTTATTGACTGCATAACTCACAACCACACCGGGAATATAGTACTATTACAAATACTCAAAGGACCCCTTTAAGGGGGATTCAACAGCTTCAAGGTTGCACTTCATATAGGGAGAGGAAAATGACGGATTACTTTGGAGTGAGAAGTTCCTCACCGAGACTCTAATCTCTTTCATCAACTGATGATGATACAGCCTTGCTGAAGGTATCTTTAATGCAATGTGTAACTATAAGCAGAAAGAGTCAGATAACACCCACTAAGCATATCACACATATAATTTGAGAATGTGTAACTACAAGTAGGCCGAACCAGATAATACCCACTAGGCATATTACAATTACACAAATAATTACAGAATGTGTAACTACAACCAGAAGGAGTTAGATAATACCCACTAGGCATATCAAACAGATAATCAGAGAACACTGGGGCCTCACACTTCTCTAAACATATCTCCTGCAACTCAGTCTGGCCTAGATCACCTGCCTGGACATCAACAACAAAGCTCACAGGAGTACTAGAAACAAAAACTGCATCACCAAAGGAGGGTGTATCAATTTTGTAATGAAGAGAAAACTAACATCAATGTTACATCAAGCACCATCATTAGAAATTGCCTCCCTGATAACAACATGAGCTAGCAAATGTTATCCCCTCATTCAAGATATCTACCTTTAAATTATCCCAGTCAATACCATTTTCTGCAAATGGACAATCTACAACACTGGGTTATTGTTCTGACAGATAGATTCAGGCTGACAGCAGCAACCTCATATTGGGTACCTGCCAGCTCAGTCTCCAATCCAACAAAGAGGAATCTGGGGGAATTGTAACTTTATAGAGTCACTAACCATGACAGTGACAGTTATATCATCAACTAACCACAGTATCAAAATCCATCATGGGCCCAGGGCAAACAACCTTGCTGATGCCCCCCCTCCAATCTTTTGTTATTACCAGCATTCTTACGGACCCTTTTTCTTTTTATATTAACTATTCAAAGAACTTAAAAATAAATGGATTCTATATCACGATATCAGTGAGTTCATAAACAAAGCAAAAAAATATGTAATATGTAACGATAATGAAGTGAAGATGAGTGTTTTTGATTTACATTTAAAATAGGATTATGGGGGATATGAAAAAAAAGGGGAGCTTGGGCCCAGGCCCCTCAATGGAACCCATGCCATGGGGCAACAACCACCTCTGCCCCCTTTCATCAGGCCTACACATAAATAGGAATTAAGCACCAGGTACTGGCAAACTTTTTTTCATCCCAAAGCTTTTTAGTATCCTTAACTACCCTGAGCTACATATGTTTTCCAAAACAACCACCCTCTATATCAGGGACTGTGTCCCTTATAATACTACAAAACACACCAGTTACATAATTTTTTCAAAGGAACTGCTCTTTACCACAATGTCAACAACCAACAAATCTGTTGATGTTGAACCAATCATACTTACCAGGAGCAGCATTCATGCCTTTCATTACCTCATGACCATCCAGATACACATACCAGAGAAGAGCCACATCAACATCTTCCACCACTTCTTCCATATGTGCACAGTGCCTAAGTAAACTCTCCTCCTGTATCTATATGAACTGAGATTTCATGCCTTAATTCTAAGGCTAACTTCTGGGTAGGGGTGTGGAAAAATGCCTTCATAGGACATATACTCAGTTGCCCTCCTGGCATGAAAGAGGGAGTTATTACAAAGTTTGTGTAGATGTTGATGCAACAGCCAAACATTTCATACTTTCTCTTATATGTATACAATACATCTTTATCAATATTACTCATTGTATAAATATATATCTTATAGTGATTTTAATAGAATAAAAGCAATATGATGATCATTCCATCAACAAACAAATAATGCACTGAAAATCCTGAAAAAAAAAAAGCCTGGGGGCAACACTTTTTATTACTGATGGAACAGCAACTTCTGTTAATTTCAATACAGTTTTATGCTGTTTATCTCTAATTCTTTGGTGATAAAGTTGGTTTTATAAAACCATAAAAAAAAGTTGTACATGAAAGGACAAAAATTTTTTGAGGGGTTAAAGGGTTAAGCAACCAGGAGGCACAGTGCGACAACATGACCTTGATTTTTGCAAAACAAGCATGTTACAGATTCTTTACCGCACCCCACCAGTTTATCAGATGGCTTACAGCGATTTACACACAAACAGGAAGAAAAATTCAAGCTTACTGTCTAGGACCTAACTTTTTAAAAGAGGGTTATCTAACATACCACACTGAGTTACGAAATAATTGAGCCAGGGTTGCAGCCACATCTAATGGACAAGGATTCTTTTCCCATAAAAATAAGTTGATCTCCTTCAGCATGGACGGCTTGACATGTTCCACAAAAATCAATTCCTGTAACAAGTTCTGAACCATCAGTGGTACATTTTACATAATGCCTGAGAGAACTCAATGTAAGATTGTGTGCCTGCTTTCTTCTCTTCTCAGGATTTACTGCAGTAATGTTTAGGAATCAGTTTACATGCACACAGGATGGCGCTCCAAGCACAAGGGTAATCCTCAATCTTTTGAGAGACACTCAGTAAACCCCAACAACAATCTGCCCATTTCAGTCTTGAGAAACAAAATAAGAGAAAATTTAATCATCCTCATCAAAGCTAACTAGCAAATGGGTGCACTTGTTACTTTTCAAATGATCACATTTAATACCTGATCTGTTACCAGTGCTGTCAACAATGTTCATTCCTAGTCCCCTAGAGGCATTCATTTGTTCCTCAACAGCTAAATCTGCTGCATGTTATTAAGCTTTATGTTTTTCTAAGCTTCCCTTTTTTTCCTCTCTGCTTCTCTGTATTCTAAAACCAGCACAGCAATTCCAGTTATCCCTCTTTCTCTAAAGTCCTAGTAGTTACACTTCATGCTTTCTTTGTTGATGAAGTTTTCAATTCTGAGCAGCTTCAATTCTAAAGCTGCAGCAAGTCTTCATCAGTCAGAAGCATCTCCTCATTGACTACAGACTGCACTACTCTATTAACGATGTCTCAAGTCTTGTGACCATGATAACAAGGAAACTCACAGCACTGGGAAAATTTCCTCCAGTCACTTTCTATCAAATTGCTCTTCTGCAGTATTTCTAATGAATGGTTTGATTTATATTGTTTAAAATCATAGGAAGCCATGGTTAATATCTGTAAGAGCTCCTTGTTTAATATGTCCCCATTCTCTTTTTTTTTCATACTTGACTGTCGTTTCCCACATTAGCAAGGCAGCACCATTCTATCTATGTACATTCTATTTACATTAAATTTTGTGTAATTCCTAAAGTCACTTAATAGTTAATGAATTAATACTTTCTACAAAATCCATTAACAAGATAACAACAGCATGATGTCCCTTACTTTTTTCTCTAAACTTGTTTTAACACAATACCAATTATGATACATTCTGTAATAATCCCCAAATCATTTTTTTCACTCAAGGTACACAAAAATTTATCATTCATATGGAAAGAACACTCAAATCACTTAACTAATTCACTGTCTCTATAGAAATCTGATTACTGATCTGTTATGTTGAGCTATATTTTTGAATTTTGAAAAACTAAGTACCTATTTTGGGATTAAGGGTGCACTGAGCAACAAAAATAATAAATACATATGACATGTAATAAATGAATTACATAGAAATAAAAGGTCCGAGTTGAGTGTCATACACAAACCATATGACTGGTATGTAACATTTCATCCATCAATACCCCTCACTCCCTCAAACCATTAGCATGTAAATTTTTCATCCTTGATCGCCATTTCCCGCATTTGCGAGGTGGTGCCAGTAACAAACAAAGAAGGGCTGTATTAACTCACATTCATTCTTTAGCTTTCATGTGTAATGCACCAAAACCACAGCTCCCTGCACAAAACCAGGCTCCACAGACCTTTCCATGGTTTCCACCAATTGCTTCACAGATCCTGGTTCAGTCCACTGACATAACGTCAATCCCTGTATACCATATCCAGTGCTTGCCTTTCACCCTCCTGCATGTTCAGGTCCTGATCACTCAAAATCATTCTCACTCCATCCTTCCATCTCCAATTTGGTCTCCCCCTTAATATTCCCTCCACTTCTGACAAATATATCCTCTTTGTCAACCTAATATATTCTCTCCATATGTCCAAGTCATTGCAACACAACCTCTTCAGCTCTTTCAACCACAATCTGTTTATTGCCATACCTCTCTTACACTTTTAATACTTACTCGATCAAACCACAAAGTATTGTCTCCAAACATTTCATTTCTAACACATCCACCTTCCTCTGCACATCCTCATCTAGAGCTCATGCCTTGCATCCATACAACTTTGTTGGAACTACTATACCTTCAAACATATCCATTTTGCCTTCCCAGACAAAGACCTCTTTATCCACATATTCTTTTATGCTCCCAGAACCTCTGCCCCCTCACCTACCATGGTTCTATTTACTACCATGTCCACCCCCATGTTTCTAAAATGCATCGTAACATATTTTCTCCATTCAAATTCACACTCCAAGTAACCTGTCACTCTACCCGGCTAAACCTAAAAACCATGCTTTTATCCCAATTACTCTCAACTCTCTCTGTTCACAAACTATTCCAAACTCAGTCACCGACTTCTGCGGTTTCTCAATTGAATCTGTAAATATTTACAATAATAATAAATTTATGACATTGTTTTCATCTGACAATGCTGCATTTCTTCAAAAATAATTGCTCTATTATACTATGTAAACCTTATGGTAAATGTGATTACAAC
>JAUUDW010626595.1:0-16581 GCA_032361385.1 Panulirus guttatus
ATATAACTTAAACAAGTGCAGTTTGCTTTACAAATGATCAAGTTTTGGGGCCATGGTAAAGACTCTTTTCAGAACACCTTTATTAAATCCAGTCCACTCACCCCGCTGTGTTACGCAGCATCAGAACCTGTATTACAGCAAGGGAAGTGGACGGACGGTATATTGGAAGACACCCAATATAGACTACTGTTGGGAAATAATTTGTTGTGGAAAACATCGCCCTCTGTATCTTTTTTTTTTACAGACTGGTTATGTATAATGTTTCAAGTTTTTTATTTTGCTAAATATGAAAGGAATACAAACAGCAACAGACCATTGGGTCTCAAAATTTCAGCAGCTTTGTTCAGGTACTTCATTTTCTTATACTTAAGCTGAAAATTCTTGGTGTCCCTTCAGAAGGTCACTTTTTTCCCTTAGTATTTGGTTTGTGATGTTTTGACAAGACTGTGTTCCACATAAATTTTGGTCTAAAAGCTAAGAGGCTTTTCTATGGGATGAAATTTTATGTGTGATACCCATATCTCATATAAATTTCAGCCATTGTGCTGCTTTGCACTGAGCTCACTAGTCAGAATCAGAAATGTTGTCTTGAACTTTTTTTTTTTCACAACATAGATAGGTCTAGTTTAAGGATGTGCACTACCATGCTACGTACCTCATGGGTTTTTTCATTCTGGATTAGTATACTTCTTACTTCTACACAGCAGAGAGGCGTAGAATTGAAGGTACTTCTAGTGCTGGATTAGAGCAACTTGGCTGTTTGTTTGTTACTTAGTTTGTTGATAATTACTGACAATTTATCATTTAATGTGGTTTATGGGGCCACAGTATTTTTACAGGCTATATGTTAATTTGTAGTCCAAGACAGTATCTTAGAAAGACACGAGTCAGTGTATCCACAGCTTGCCCTATCCAAGCTTGTAAGGAATCTCTCTGCCAACTTGATTTTATACGGAATTTTAGGTTAGCTATTGTCAGTTCCCATGTATGATTTAAAGATAATGGTAATATAAATAAATTTGAAAATAATAGTAATATAGATGGTATTGGATTTGGTTAATTTTCGATTCTGTTAAAAAAGTCATAGGTGAAAGACTTGTAACAAAATTTTACTTAAATTTGTACTATTTTTAAAAACTAATGTGTGAATGTGCATAAATTTATATGGATTCTTTTTGACAATGAGACACTTCCCAAGACAGGAAATGGGATGAAAATAAAAGTATTCTATTTTAGTTTACTGCTGTTTCAAGTAATATTCATTAAAATAAATATATCCCATTAGTATATCTCAGCTAATACCATTTCATTCTTTTTCATGCCACGAAGAATTTTAGCTTTTATTGCCTCTTGTCAAAACCTGGTGGCACTTTGAAGTTGACAAGAAAATATGTATACATATCGGTACATGAGTCTGTTATCTGTAACTCATTTACCATTTATATGGGGTGGATCAAATGAACACATACACTTTTAGTGGGAACTAACTCCATATAACCAGGATATCCATTCCCTTTGATTTATTGAAAATTCATATTGCACAATGACTGAATCCATGCAGTAGTGAGTTAAATTTATGGTGAAAAACAAGCAGTAAATAACAGCTCTTTCCTAGTGGTTCCACTTGTATATATTTTACAATTTACACTTGTTTTTTCCCAAAAGTCTAATCTTTAGAACTAGTATGTTATCTTTGCATTCCATATTTTACAGGAATCTGTTTCAGTGTTTTTTATTATCATTAATGTTATTGTTTTTTAATGAACTGCAGTTCATCAGTTACATTGCAGTGCAGCTTCTTGGGATGCCCATAATTTCTCATTCTTTTGAATGAGACGATTACCAGGAGCCTCATTGAAGCTTTGTTGGAATGAATTTTGTCAGGTGTAATTGAATCTAAACTTACTGTTGTAAAAGTCTTCTTTCTTTTTTTCAGTATGTATCTTCTTGGTGTCTTAGTTTTTGTTATGCTTTGTTATTACTTTCCTTAGAGTGAAAAGACAAAAATATGATTCACGAGAATTAAGAGACATGATTAATACACTGATGGATTAACAGAGTATTAATCTGTGTGTATTTTGTCATAGAATGTAAGAGGACGTCACAACCGCTCGCAATATTTTCTTATTACAGTTTTGTGGCAATATCATGGCAAAGTTGAACTTGAATGTGCTGTTTTGTGAATGAAAAGGTTTATTTAAAGTTATCGAAAATTATGAGCAAGGTATTACTGAAAGTGCCTGACTGAAAGAAAGTTATGGAAAAGTTAGATATTTGAATTTTGTTTTGAAATCCAGATATTCACATCTTTGATGCGATGGCTTACAGTATACTTTACAACAGTACTTACAGTTTAGAATTGTGATTAACTTTTTATGTGGCAATGGCTTTGATATCAATACATTATACCTAACAGCTGGAGACTGGATGTGTGCAGGTGAAGCCATATTTCTCCCACTTCTTATGCTACCTTACGGAAGTGGGATGGGCAGTGAAGTATAAAAAACGATGATATTATCATTGAACAAGCTGGGAAAGAAGTGAAATTTTGGTTAGGTGTTTTGTAATTTAAGCCTAGAGTCGTCTTACCTGTGGTATGTAATATTGTTAACAGTAGACTACATGTGATATGCATATTGATATTGGTTTCTGATTGTAGGATTTACCATTTGACATGTGAAGAATACTGAAGCACAAAATCAAGAGAATTACAAACGTAACCAGATATTCAAGATTTTTTTTTTAAGATAGTATTTCATATGGCCACAGTCACCTTTGAAAGTATTGCTGTTGGAAAAGTCATGTGCTGTACCATATATATGTTCATATAGATTACAGGGAAAGAAAGAGAATGAGTGATAGTAAATATGGCATTTCCTCCTCTGTTCATTGCACTACCTTGCTAACTCAGGAAAGGGTAGTCAGGTATGAAAAAAATATATCTTTCTTTTATACATGTTTGCCATTTCCTACGTTAGCAAATTAGCACCAGGAACAGATGAAAAAATGGCCTCATTCACTCACATCCAATCTCTTTCTGTCATTATAATGCATCAAAATAAGAGCCCTTCACCTGCAGTAATGCTCCACACACACACATGCATGTGTGTGTGTGTATATGACTTATACCCTGCATAAATGGGGACATTTGATGGTATAGTCCTGTTTGAGCTTTATGTATGTGAGGCATGAGCCCCTGACAAAAATGTAAAGAAAAGGATAGATAGATGAGTTGGATATGAAATGTTTGAGACAGATATGTGGTGTGAGGAGGGATGATTGATTAAGAAATTATTTTTTAAGAGGGAGGTGTGGTAGTAAGAGAGAGAGCTGAGGGAGGTGTGGTAGTAAGAGAGAGAGCTGAGGAGGGTGTGCTGACATGGTCTGGACTCATGGAGAAGGTATACTTGTTAGAGGTGTCAGGAACAAGGAAAATGAAGGTTTGGGGCCTAAACATACAGGAGGATGTGAGGCATGCAAGGGATAAAGTAAATTGGAGTAGTGTGTTATACTGGGTACATTGTTCTGTCATTAGGCTGAACCAGGGCATATGACACACTTGGGGGAACCGCAGAAAGGTCTGTGGGGTCTGGTAGTTGATAGGAGGCTCTAGTGTTGGTGAATTATACATGACAATTAAAAAGTGGATGTGAGTGAATGAAGCCATTTCTTTGTCTGTTCCTGGTGCTGCCTCACTGATATGGGAAATGGCAAACACATGTGAAATATATATACTTCAGAAAAATCACATTCAGAACTGTTTTTATGGAAATATAAAACATTCTGTTAAGGTTTCAGTACATTTAGACCACAATCTGTGGCCCAGCATAGCATCCATAAAGATCCAAAATCTACACTTTGCTTAGTCCCTAGGATTATGGATTTTTTATATTCTACCTGCATAAGATAATTTTAAGAAAGATTAGAGGTTAAAGTATTTTGATAAATCAAAGAATTGAAAACAGGGTCTTCCATGAAAATAACATATTCAAGAGCATCTTTGAATGGAGAAGTAAGCAGTTTTTGTTTTGGAAGACCTGTATTGAACTAGAGCATGTGTGATAAGAGTGGATGAAGAGGTCAGTCAGTCGACAGTTACAACAATTATATGATCAGAAGGGAAACTGGATGTTCATATACCAAGCACGGGGAAGCTAAGGATAAGAGTTTAGAAATCAGACATCCCAGACCTGGTTGAAAGTTGTTAAGATATCATAGACCACAAAGTAAGATTTCCTAATGTCCATGAGATAAGGCCTTATATATGTAAGGTAGGATTATCACCAGTAGACCTAGAGTTACAAAAAGCTGTCATCCTAAACTACCATAGTTCCTATTTAGAGGAGGGGATGGGAGAAGAGGAAGTCAGAAGAGGGGATAGTTAAATGATTGTAATCAGGAGATCCTAGCTGGTATGAAATGATATGGGAGTAACGAGGAGTCTGAGAAATGAAAAAGAGACTGTTAAAAGTTTTGACAGCCAGGCACATCAATTAGTTGTTCCAGATTGTTAAGGAGAACAGCAAAAGGAGTAGATCTTATTTCCCCCATAAGCACTGTGGGAAGAAATCAGTCAATGCCTGGTGTACATTAAGGTGCCTTGCATTGAACTCTTAGTAAGAGGTGCGAGAAAAGAGCACAGCCTCTTTGCAGAAGAAGTAATTCAAGAAAGGAGCAAAGCCGGTATAATAATGAGAAGAGTAGGTGAAGCAGAGGAAGATATAGGAAGTAGAAGCTGAGGGGCACATCCAAAGCTAGACAGAATCAAAGTTTGGAGGTTCACAAGGCATGTAACTAGTGTGTTTATATTACAATAGGCATATAATACATATTGAAGATGGAAAAGGTGATACAGATTATGGGTTGAGATAAAGAATATCCATTTGAAACATAACCGGATGATTGTCTTGTCTCCCTGAAAGAAGTAAGAGAAAACATAGCCAGGTGGTCTTAAAAAAAAAAAAAGCCCACAAATGATGGAAGAAGTAAATAAAGAAACAGATCTTATGTGATATTCTTATGTAGCTGGAGTTAGTACTGCTGCAGTCTTATGCTAGCCCTTCATTGCCAGCAGAGTCAGCAAGAGGTGTAGAGATTCTTAGCACCCAATGATGCCGAGTCCTGGGTGCTGTATCCTCTGAGTATTTCATAAGGCCAAATAAAAGAATGTGAAGATGAGGAAAAATGTGTGTGAAGTGTTGTATAGTACAGCTTGAGAGTGATCAAGTATTTCATCCATTACACTGATCATTTAGTTAAGTTACAAGGAGGAGAATAGTGTAAAAGAGGCTATCCAGTACCTTAGGACTTTTAGATATGTGCATATGTATGTCTTTCTATATTTTATCTCATGGTGTTCCTCTTTGGTATAATGTTCTTTTTGTCAGTTATTTGCATAGTCACTGAAAACTGTGTATGCTGTATTATTTGTGAACAATAAAAAGTCAAAGAGGTATGTGCAGATAAAGAATCAGAAGTGTTTGTGACTGTCTTGACACTGATCCAATCGCATCTCCTTGTTAGAAAGACCCTCAGCACTTTATATCATTTAACTTATTGGAGATTATGTAGGCACTTAAACTTTTTCCTTCTCTGCTTCAATATGCATAGTAGCCCTTGCCTGATTCACAGAGCTCAGCTGCATAGTGAAGAGCTGTTTTTTTAGATCTTATTATATTGCCTGCAGTATAGTGCTTAGCTTTAGAACTAGACCTAATTTTATTTACTCTCATTCAAAATAAATGTATATCAGTTTCATTGAGATTAGATTTTAGAATTGAAATATGGAAGCAGTACTATGGAATACAGTAATGTGTTTTAAGTGAAATATTAGAATTAGGGAAAGTTTTATCTCACTGTAACTGATAAGTATGAATAGTCAAGTAGAGTGAAAAGATTATTTCCTGTGAATAAAGAAAAACATCACATTAGTCGTACTTGACACAAGCTTTGGTTAACACATTGCCATTTAGGGTTGTTATTATTGGCAGCTTGATGGCCTTAATATGCAAGCTGAACTACAAGAAAAGATCAAAATAATTGTCCCTCCCTCATGTTACTGGTTACTATAACTCCACTATGTGGAGTAGAGTTAACAAAGACTAACTGCTACAAACTGAACTGGTCATGAAACTAGCAGTTATATACCCGGGTTAAACCCTTGGTAACTTATGGAGATGGCTTTCCTCTTGAGTGTTTGTCATTGCATTACCTCTTGCTTTCTCTGTATAAGATTAAGGAAGGTGAGCTCTGTTGTTCAAAGAGAAAAATTTATTGTTGTAAGGGGAAAAGGGATAGATACTTCTCGTAAGATGATAAAGGATGATAGCAGCACTCATCACTAATGTCGACAGCATACAACTTATAGTTTCAGTTGTCCTGGTTATCAGTATATAATTGCAAATGTTTTGCAGTATACTAAGATTGCCTATGATTATTTGATTATTCAGGTAGCAGAAACCTCAATGATTTCAAATATTGCAGTGGATTGTGCCCACCAAAGTTTTGTTTCTGAATCTGGTGTGGAACAGAATGAGTGATGAACTTCATGTGAAAGTTGATGGCATACAACGTTACTGTAGCACCAGAAAACTTGATTGCACAAGTATTGCAGCATGCTGCAAGGAGTTCCTTTCAGTGATTGAGCTAAGCAAATGCATTTTTGCATAACTGATTTTGCTTTGGTGAAACATCAGGGCCCAGACTGACTAACCACCACAGATATGTAGACATTACTCAATTCTAGTCTGAGTCAGAGGTCACTAACTTTATTTATCTGTACTAGTAGTTATCAGTGTGAGCTACGGATATGAATAAGAAACTCATGTAAATGATCATTATTTTGATTTACTGGTAGTTCTGCTGCAGGTTACTGTTACATTCCAAATGATATTTGTATAAATTATAGGTTTTGTTAAAAACACTCATAAAGTGAATCTGGATAGCCAGTATTTACCATCTACCCAGCATGTTATAGATAAGAATTTTTATTGATTGAGGTGAATGATCTGTTCAGAGCAGAAAACCTTGAAACACACTTCAGAAGTTAAAGGAATTTGCGCTGTTTAAATGTTACCTCATGTATAATACATATACTCCAGGAGCCTGACTTTTAAAGACAGAGAATACTTAACATCAATTTCACAGGTACTTTATTCATTTTATTTTAGATACTTTGGTTTTGCATTGTCATATGAGTATTTTGTATCAGATGTGACAAATGATGGTATGGACCAGTAAACCAGATATTGGAATAAATGTTCAGGTTGATTAATCTCCTGGATTATTGTCGAGGTTTTTATCTCGCAGTGCAAATTAGTTACTGCCTGGTCTTATTTTAACTGTCTTACCTCATGATTATAGCACTGTGCATCCAAGCTCAGGTGGAGAAATGAGTTTTGATGTGGGAGACTTTTTCTTTCTGTACAAAGGAACATATGAGCTCTGAATACACACAGTTGCCAACCTATACAAGACAGACTTTTACAGTTTGTCCTCTTTTGTCCTGTGCTCCTCTATCCAAATGAGAACTGGTTTTATGAATTCGCTTGAGCTTAGTGTCAATATATCTGGGGGAGATAACTATCTAATTGTGTTACAGATACCTTACCGTATCTCACTCATGACTTCAGAGATTCTGTAGCCCGTCAAACGAGAGGTAGGTGGTTTGTTTAGTTTATCATACTTGGTTGCCATTTCCTGGTTTTGTGTGTTAGCACCAGGAACAGATGAAGAAAGGCAGTATTCACTCGCACCCTTTTTCTAGCTGTCATATATAATGCACTGATTATTATTATTGGTCATATAGCTGCTGATTGTGGCAAAATGTAATGGCAGTGTATACCACAGTATATATGTGTCTAAGAAAAAGTCTCACATCAAAAGATATTCTATGCAGAAACTAATTAGAACACATTCCTTTGGATATTGCTACCATTTGTTTAAGTATTTGATGAGTCAGATAGTATGTCATGTGGTACCCATGACATCATTTGAGTTAAAAAGAATCAGATCAAATCAAATTGCAGCAAATACATTAGATATTAGAATTTCCATACTGATAGTAGAATAAGTTTATTTTAAGTTGCTGTAAATTAATAGAATGTTGAAAAAGCTGTGATATGTACATATAGTTTTAAAACACACAAAACAAAAACTCTGTATTCACCTATAACTTACCAATATCAGTGATCAGTAGTGAAATATATTAACTACTCCACATGTTACAATTCTTATAGTATTGTTCTAGTATTAGCATATTCTTCTGTGGGTAACCTCTGTTAAATCTGTAGTCAAGAACTTTAAGAAATTAGAGGTTTTGTGCCGGTGGTGGGTCACAGCATGAGATATGATGATTCATTGAGCTGTATGCCAAAGCCTGAATGCACATTAACTTGTTTACTCCATCCCAGATCACATTCAAGTACATTTCTTTATTACAATGATATTTATGTATTTTTTAACTCACGGCAATGATTATGACACAGAAATTAGTTATAGAAATCTTAGTGAACTAGCATTTGGTTTACACGGGACATATTGATCAAAGTGTTCTTCATATCAAGATACTGATTTTTTACAAAGAACTTTTTTATCAGTTAACTAAAATTTGCAACTTGCTTGTACATAATTCTTTCATCAAAGTTTTAGTATTGCAAATATTGCCTCCAGAATCGCAATTATTCCAGGACTGTTTACCAAGATTTATTGGGTGGAGCCGTTTCACCAAAATTGTTATCATTTAGGTTATCTGACCAGAATATTAGTTGCCTGTGACTATCCAGGCAGTGCTTTGGTTATTGAGAAGATGCTCACTAAAATTTCAATTATATTTTGCCTTCAGAACAGATTTTCTATAATGTTATTATTTAAAAGAAAAATGATACCAGACAAATTTGGCAAAATAGTTGAACTATCAAAACTTGTCAAGTTAGATTACATGCTGATGTCTGCCCTCAGCCACTTAATGTTAGGCTGCAAGCCATGGTATGCAAAATACCAGAACAAGTTGGTACTTTTCCTATGCCATCAGAGTTCATGTACTATCCACAGTTACAGTAGCAGACAATAATTCATTTGATGTAATGATCTTGAATAAGACAGTCGTTGAACTGGCCTTAAGGAACACATAAACCCTGGTTCAGGAGAGCTGGTTCTTGCGAATTTTTGTTTACTTTGAATCGTATTACCCTAGCTTGCTGTGGGCCTTCTGACCAAATATTAGTTATCCCAACTAGTTACCCATACGTTTGGTTATCCAGAAGCAACTGACTAATGTATGGTTCTCCATGGCCTTCAAAACCAGAGGCTTTATTAAACAGAGCCTGTTTACTAAAATTTGTTTGGGAAGTAGTTGATGATGATGGCACAGAGTGTCAATCTCAGATTAGATTGCAAAAACTTAGGAAGACCATCACTTGATTATTAAAGTTAAAAGAAAAGAAAGGTATGGATATGAGTCAACTGCACTCCTGTCCACATTAGAGCTGCACTGATTTTTAGTGGTGATGATTGATGTATAGTTATGGAATCATGAAATAATTAGTTTTATTTTTTCCTTAGAATGAAAAATTGTGTATTATTCACATTTGAAAGACTGAGTTTCTGCCATGAAAAAAGGAAATGAAGCTCTTGTGTCACTAGGGCCATTGTAATTGTGCTTGGCATATTGCTTTGTGTTTCCTCATGTTCATTAGGAAGCTGTCATGATATTCATTTTCAGATTGGTACAATACCATGTATGTTATTAAAAGGATAAGTGTATTTAAATTAAGTTAGAAATGCAGAATTATATTTAAAAGTAATGCCATTATTGTAATGTTTGTATTTACTGATTTACATGTAGAATTATGCTTAGTTGGTAAATTTAAGCATCTTTAATGTAGAAATAGACTTATTGGGCTAATGGATGTCGTAAAAGATAATAAGGACCATCAAATGAAGGGATGATGCTCAGTTATCTTTTAATCAGCTCAGAACACTTTAGTATGTACAGAAGAAATGAATTCATTCTACATTTCCGTACCCTGATACAGCTACAGAGACAGTAACTGGAACCAAACTATATGTAATATAGGAGACTGACATTTTTTAGGAGTCAAACTGTCTAATGAGAGTAACCTCAACTTTGCCAGGCCAAAACTTACTCATTTAGATTTTGGTGAGCTAAATACAAGTCATATGCGACCAGCAACAAGAGTAACTAGTCAGGAGTCAGTCACATTTGCAGACATGCACCATGCCTATATCTGTTCAGCCTTATTTTTACCTCACAAAGCCAAGCTGAGTTGACAACCATATGTAATATTGTTCTGAGACTTTATTGATGGAAACTAAATGAATTAAAATTATTTATAAATTGTTTATAGAGGAAAGTATGTTGGCACATCATACATATAACATATGTTACTCAAGTAGGCACCTAATTGACTCTTTTTTGATTGTTCAGCATGTGGATTCATGTCTCTTGATTGCTCTGGTTCTTTAGGAAAGTGCACGGGAAAATCACTTTGAAGAATTTTTGAGAAAAGTGGAATCTCTTCTTTCTTTTGTCTTTCCTGCTTGTTACAACCTTTCTAATTCTAAGAGTCAGTTCTGCAAGCATATAGGAGCTGGGATTAATTTCTTCATTCTTTCTCTCATATTTTGTCTACCTTTTATCTGTAGTTACCATGATTGATCCTACCTTTTTGCCAAAAGGCAGGGTTAGTGCAGAGTGCTTACCTTGGGAATGTATAGTTAAAAAGAGAGAGTTGGGTGAGTTGAATATTGTCAGGTGTGACAAGGAAAGATAGTATGTTTGTGGACAGAAAGCCAATAGTCCACATGTGGGTAAGGCAGAAAGAACAGTTACCTGGGTCAGAGGAGTGCAACTTGACAACCACAGAAGTGATGGCTCACTACACAGCTGCATTAACCCTCCCAATACCAAGGCAGGTGGTATCGGTAATAGACCAGTTCTATAATGATACATTCGAGTAGCATGACACTTTTGCGGTGTAGAATCCCCCCTGCGGAAAGAGAAGAGGGTCATATGTTATGGGCCAAAATATAGAGCCAGAATTACTTGTTTATTTCTCCTGTGAGTTTTAACTTCATCAGTTAGTGTGACAATTGAGTTTTAACTTCATCAGTTAATGTGACAATACATTTTTTCATTGTCAGGTATTAAATTATTTTTATACATTTTCTTTACTGCCTGAGCTATGCAGAAACATTTACTGTCCCATACAGCATTTATTGCCTTGGTTACTGGCAGGCTGAATTGAAAAAAATATGGGCAAAATATGTGGAAAACTTGCCTTGAGTAACCAGTAGTTGGTTCCTAACTTGCTAATCTGCCACTTACTGTGCTAACTTGTTTATTAAAGATCATTGCGGTTTTGAGCCATCACACAGAAAAAAAAGAAATGTGAGTTGTTATCTGCATTAGGTAGTCTGTAGATTGCCAGATCTATTCAGCATATCAATCTTAAGCTTGCAGGAAAGGTGGTTCAATACTGTGTCACAGCCTCCTCGCATTAACACACCTAAGGGACAGAACATTTTTCAGACATTAACTTGTGATGCACTTAGCAGAAGAGAATTTACTTTTGGTTAATTTTACATTTCCCTGTTTTCTCATCACATATTACAAAAGTTTTGTGTGTTTACAAATCCTGTGTATTGTTTGGCTAATATTTTGATAGTATAAGGTGGTAGTATAAGGATTATTATTGGTTGATGTTTCCAAAAGGAATTGGGGTATGTGCATCCACTTCAGATGGTTGTGTTAAATACCACATGCATTTAGTTGGTTTTCTTGATTGTTTGTCTCTAAATGTATAAGCAGTTTACATGCTTTTCCTGTCCATTCTTCTGCCATAATGTCCTCAGAGCAATTGCTACAGAGTCATCCTTTTGAATTTATTGTTGTAGAATGGACTTACGAATCTTAATACAAATGTTCTTTTAAGAAATATCTTAGTATGGTTATGTTTTTTTTATAGTTAACCATAGTAGGGATGATTTAGCAATTTTAGACTTCTCGTATTATCTTAGAATGTTTTGGAATAGACAAGCCGGTCTAGTTACTAGTCTTGCATGTTTTCCAGATCAATGAATGTATCAGGAATGTTTTTGATCTGAGATCTGAAATCTTTTGCATAATCCCAATGCCCATGATGAATTGCTTCTTTTCCATACCAGAAGTACATGTAAAGGACCAGAGAACTATTGGATGGTGTTCTACAAACTGAACTTTATTGTCTTGGTTTGTAAGGCTGTGAGCTAATAATCTAAACATTGCTTTTGTAAAGTTTCTGCCTTTTCTTCAGTTCAGGCAGGTCAAGAATTAGCTTCTAGGGATTTCAGAAAGTGTAGTATTTTGTGTAAAGGATGCTGGTTGAATCATTTTAACGTATGATCATGTTATATTTCAAATAATTTTTAGTTCCCATTTTTGCATTGTGAATTCCTTTACTCAAAGGCTGCTTCTCAGTAGTTTTTACAAGCTAGCTGCTTGATACAAACACATGTCATTACAGCATTGTACCAAGTACAGGAAATCAGATTTAGATATGAGATACTATTTTGTGTACTTAGACACAGGGCAGGCACTGAGACAATATGATGTCCCCCTCCATTTTTGTTTGTAGGTCTGTTTTTATTGACATATCATGCATAGCTGTCAACATAAGCTTGCTTAATGAAGCAGAGCCTAGACTGAAGATGGATAGGGAAGTCAAGGTTGTTGCTTGTTTGAAGTGTAAACTTGACTTCTGACGAGCAACCTTTAGTATATTTACAGTAGTTTTTTACTAGTTGAAGCTTGGCTAACTTGAATTTTTTCACTTCAGAAGCTGTGGCCACCGTAATTATGTAGTTCAAATTCTAAAAAATGTTGGTCCACTACTTGATATAGAAAGATAGGTCACTGCAAATTTCTGCATCTGCCTGTGTTTAAATACAGAAATAAATAATCTTTATTCAAAACTCATTTTCTAAAGTAACTGACAGGATGCAATAAATGGTTGACACTGCTGTGCAGTCAGAGTTATGATGTTATTTTACACTTGTTATTCAATATCTTCCAAATATGGTATACAGTATCATGACAGCCAACATGATCTTGTGGCACCACCAGCCTGGAACTTTCTCATAGCATTGTGACTTACATGAATAACTCTTCCCCTCTTCTTGTTCGATTATTTTGGAATAATAAGGATTTTGTAAACATATGTTTTTATTAACATACTTAATACAGATTTGATAGCTGCTTCAAAATTCTTATAAGACATTTGAAATATGTAAGTGGCATTGGTACAGTCCTGCCATGAGCCACACTGTGTGTTAAGGTTTTAACGTAGCTAATATTGTTATCATTATGGTGGCAAATGTCTTTAATCAATAATCCGGGGTTCGTTCTAGCCACCACCCCTCAGAGGTCCCCGTACGGTTCGCCCACCCGCTCTCCGGTGCACACCCCCACGCACACCCCCCAGTACCCAGGTGCGCACAAAACCCCCCTCTGGTGTGTACATTCTCCCACCACTAAACTCACCAGTTCATGCACAACTGTCTTCATAACAGATTATATACTTGTGATTTTACCTTTAGTGTGATATGAAAGCAAGAGTACATTTTATATCTTCTGTGCATTGAGTTTTTATAAAGATTTATTAAAGTTTATGAATTTATTTTGTTATTTACTGTACTATGAAGACCTGGATTGTTTGAAATGAAGGGTTTAGGGTTGGGGTGTGGCACAATGCCCTGTGGAGTAGTTGCCATGTCCGCAAATGAAATTAATCACTTAAACTATAAAAACAAATGTGAATTCCCATGCATTAATATCAATATCAGTGAGTGTTGCTACCCGCACTTTACAGAGTATTTGTGTGAGCTTATGAACTCCAAAAAAGCACTGATCACCAACCTCACCCTGTTGTTGCAAGTACACACACAGTAGTGTCATAAAGCACCTTTCCTCAGAATCTTTGCGTGAATCATTATCATCCGTAGAATTTTCCACTATGTAGCTTCTGTTAATCCTTTCTGTTTGTATTATGGATGGTAGATTGACTAAAGTTATTTGTGTTGCACTGAAACTGTTGTGATGTACCTTTCCCATAGATGGGTTTGTAGTTAGGTATAACCACCATTTCTTAGGATTTGTTTATTACATTTAGCAAGTTGCATGAATTTTGTTTTATTTGCCATCAAATGGAGTAATATCTCTTGATGTTATTACATTTCTTTATTGAACAACTATAATTTGATATTTTCTGTGGCTTATCCCATGCATTGAAAGTGCAGTTGTGATACATGTTCATTTTGCATGTTGTCTGGTAGATATCTTATTTGCTCGAAGTGACTGATGATGCATCAGCTATCTTGTACATGTATTTCATCTTATAACCAAACTGAACCTATATCTAAATTTCTTCAGTTGCAGTAAAAAATTTTAGTTCTCTTGTTCAGTGAAATTTTCCTCAAAGTGAGAGTTTGTGTTTTGACAAAACACATGCCTATGAATATGTATTGTTATTTTATTGTATTTTTTCAAAAAATTGACTGATATTGATAACTTATGTTTTTCCATATCTGAAAATGTTTCCTTTGATTAATATCATTGCCTTAAAAGTTCCATATACAGAATGTTCATCATAATATATGTCGAACTTATGCAGAATATTTCTCCTTTACTTTGTTATTAAATGTTTACTCTCTCTCTTCCTTATGGTGAAGGCTCCAGTCATGAACAAAAGTCCACATCAAGGCTGGGCCTCAACTGAAAGATAGAGACATTAATAACAGAGAAAAAGAAGAGACAAGGGAAAGTATTTACAAATTTTAGAGGAAGTGAAATGCCTGTCTTTTAAATTGTGCTGGGGCATGGTTGTTGGAGAAAACATGTGAGGGTAGAGAGTTCCAAACCTTTGAGGTACAGGGATAGAAATTTCAACATCTAAACAGGAGTTGCAGTTTCTTAGAGGCAGACTTAGTTATTTCCAAAATGTGGGGTTTCCAAGACAGAGTAATACCAAGTATGTTCATTGAGTCGAGATGGAATTACCGAACTGTCAAAGGAGAGAGGAAAGTGAGGAGGAATTTTTTATAGAGATTTGGGTAGAAACTGGGCCTAGAGGCATTAAACTGAACCAGATTTCATCAACCTCTCTGACATATCCTATCCAAGTCTGAGTTTATTGAGAAAGTTGTATTAAATGAGATGCAGATAGAGAGAAGGAGCAGAATTGAGGGATGTGGAGGAATACACTTTTGAGTCTTCATTTTCTGAGTGCATTTGTATTTTGTAGAAGAAAGGAAGTCGTTGATAAAAGGGAGGAAAACTATAGGAACAGGACAGAACTTTGAGGGACACCACTGTTGATGGAGAAAGGGGGAGGGGCTGATCTCTCAACAACCATGGCGATAGATTGGCCAGAGAGGAAGCTAGATAAGAGGGAGCAAATTGAGGGAGGGAAACCAAAAGAGGGGAGCTTTGAGATGAGACCCCAATGCTGCACCCTGTCAAAAGCTTTGAATGTGTCTAGGGCAACTACATTGGATTCCCCAAAATCTTTCTGGGATGATGACCTCACTTTCATTCTGGATAACCATTAGGCATACAGTATTCTTATTCCTCATTATGTACTGTTTTACATGGGAAGAAACTAAAAGTTACACTGAAAATGAAATTTATCTTTACTTTTTTGTACAAGATTGTTGGTATTGTTTTCATGAGATACTAGCAAGCTATTTTGATATTTTGGTAGTTTGTGATCATATAGAGCTTTTTACAGCATTTCAACTAAAGTGAATGGGCTCACAGCAGTGTTGCCAGGTGGCTGTGTAGCATTTGACATAATACTTGTTATGCATTGTATACTAGTGATTAAAGTGCTTACATGTATTTTTTCGTGCTACTCCTTTTAGTTGCCCGTAATGTATGTTTTATAACTGTAATGTATATATGACTTCCTTTTGATTGACCAGTGTGATCATGCTTTTGGTGTTTGATTAGTAGTATAGTATGTACTATTTCTTGGATGCAATTTGTACTTTAATCACTTTTTATGGTTGTTTCGTAATATCATCTGACTGTGTGTATGTAACTCAAAATTTTTATTTGTAATACTAACATATTTGAATTTATAGTTAATACAGTTTTCTTACAGGACTTAACAAAGTAAAATAAGATATGAAATGTGGTTAAGTATTTGTATATGTAATTACACACAAGACAATGAAAATTGGTAGGTTTACTTATGTGCATGTACATTTACTCACTAGTACTCTTTCAGTCATCTCATAGTTGTATAAGTGCTCTAAATCCTAATGTCTGTGTCAGTTAAAGCTTCATTTTTCATAGATGAGGTGTTGGCATTATTGGTTTATACTTTATTAAATTTCTTGGGTGTTTTAGAATTAAAAAACATTAATATTTTACTCATTCCAGTCTAGCTATATTATCTCTTCAAAAAAAGAATTATAAAGAATTCTTCAGTAGTGTCCCCAGTTTTAGAGTAATATCTAGGGACTAGAAGCATGACATGTCTGTTTTTGTATGTATCATTGTTTATATTTGTAAGAACTGTT
>JAUUDW010626596.1:0-11458 GCA_032361385.1 Panulirus guttatus
CGATGTGAGCGAGCGATAAAATATGAAACGCGGGAAGGAGAGGATGTCCCAATCTCAGCCATTCGTTTTCTTTTATAGGTCGATAATGGTGCCCAACGTTACACAAAATTGCTACACGGGACTCACAGCTAGTGTTACTCATTTATGTAAAAGGTATCTCTCTCTCTCTCTCTCTCTCTCTCTCTCTTTCTACACGTACTTCAAAGACAAAGCTATTGTGTGCGAGAGTGCGGATGGAGGCAAATGGCCGGGGTATAGTGGAATTCCCAACACCACAATTCTAAAACCTAGTATTTTTCCATTACTCACGCGAGAGGCAGCGGCGGCATCTGGCAAAACTATACGAAACGTATTAAAACTACGCAGTAACGTAACTAAAAAAAAAAGGACAACAAAGGCAGACACATACAAATATAACCACAATTTACACCCACTTCCAAAAAAGAGAGAAAAATATATAAATATATATATAAATAGCCAGAAAAATGGGAGCAACAAGCGTACCGTCAACGGGCAATAATGCTCTTGTCACCCCCTCCACCCGCCTGTCCTCTCCCCCCCCCCGCCCTCCGTCCCAGGGGTGGGAGAGAGAAGAGGGGAGGGGAGGATACGGGAGAGTGGGGAGGGAGGGGTGGGGGAGAACAACAATCATCGCTAAACAGGGCCTCTGGTCTTCCCAACAGTAAATACTCCTCTTCCCCCCCGATGCTTAACAACAGATCACAACACAAATTCGGTAAAGATTCTGACAACCGGCCGATGAACTGAGAGAGAGAGAGAGAGAGAGAGAGAGAGAGAGAGAGAGAGAGAGAGAGAGAGAGAGAAACTTCCACGCACCCAATCTCCGGGCAGACCAGTATTACTGACAACTGGTAAAAGGCGTAAACCACAGACTCCCTCCGTGTTTACAACACTCGCCCTTATTCACTCCGACCAACAAAGGCTTCAGATCAGTCCCAGGTCGGGTGTCGAGTTACGTCCGTCCTGCACCGGTTCCCACCGGAGTCATCTTTATTTCAAATCTCTCTTTTTTTTTCTTCTTTTTGTGCGGCGAATCGCAGCGGCTTCCGTACGTAACGGAGTGGAACCAATCACCTCTACGTGGTAATTACCAAGTGGGATTAACAACAACCTGACTTTTAATGACTAGTTTAAACCTCTTCCTAACTGGAAACGAGTGCTTCGCCGTCCCAGATAAGCGCAGGAGGCAAAAAATTGCGTCATTATTTCTCACCAATGCGTTTAAAGAGACAGGAAGCAAACCTTAAAAAAAAAAGATACCCCCACTTAACATGAACATCCTCTACCACTTCGATAATTATGTCATTTACATTTTATGCACTGCAGCATTATCCTGTGCAACAGTGGGGCTTTCATGCTATTGTAGAAACTATGATACTGTATCATGCAGCAAATTTATCCCAAGCTGTTATACTTATCCAACATTTCCATTCAAATCTGTTAAGTTTCACAACACTTAAAACGGATAAGTAACCTATACTACAACTTCTAAAGTAGTAACACTATTTCCCACACCCGTTGCATCGTATACACCACACACACACACACACACACAGAGTCTACTAATCTTGTAACATCTTCCACAATCTGAGGACCCAATCATACACATTACCATCGAATCCTCTCATTACAATCCTTAAAACACACCCACACCGCCATGCACATGACCACGACGTAACCAGCAAAAGTATATCAGCAACACCTGCTTTGCACAACAACCTTTAAACACGTCCTAAAATTCCAGCAACGCCACCAAACAGAAGGCCCTGCATTAAGCAGAAGCACTAACCTGAATCGTCCTCCGTTGACATTTCCACACTTTTTTTTTTATCACTCGCCGCTTTGACAATGTTTCCCCCAAGAGCAAAACCATGGTCAGCAATGTTCCCGACTGATACACGCTCCGTGACAAGAAAATGGGGGTGGGGGAATACAATTCCGGCGTCAGTGTATTTTTATTATAACTTTTTGCTCCTGAAAACCACATTTTCCTCCAAAATCCCCAACAGCAGGAAAAAAAGAGGCCTCGTCAGCCCATTAACATAGTCCATCTGGTGATAAATGCGGTGCTAGGCTACACTGACAACCAATACCCCCCCTCCCTCTTCCCCCACCCCCTTTAGGGAGGGGAGGGGGAAACGGGGGAAGGGAGGGAGGGAGGGCTTCACGTGGATGCATTTCACGGTCCGCCGACATGGCATCATCACTTACTCCGGGAGATCGCGCCACTACGACCTCTGAGTCCCCCTGCCACAAGGCTCATGCTGCCTCCTCTCGCTCCCCTACGCTTCTGCCGTTTGTAATCGATGATGGTGCTGCCAGTGGCTCTCTCTCTCTCTCTCTCTCTCTCTCTCTCTCTCTCTCCCTGTTCTTTATATCTACAATTCCTGGTTTTTAGAAAAAAAAACTTTCCATGGTGGTGTTACTTACCATCAGAATATAACCGACCAATTTTGAATGGCTCTGTCCGTTTTTCTTTCTCTTTAAACGCCCTTTCAGCTTTAAACCCATCTGGGTTCTTTAAACGCACACGAAAACATTTGATAAACCTTAACATGACAGTGATGAGGATGGGGAGTAGTTGTGCCTTTTCCATATCAAGGCAAACGGGTGCTACACCTAAAGTTTAGGGTTTTCCCATTTTTTAAAAAGTGTATTAATCTTCCAACTCCGGCCAGACCACATGAGCGCGCGCGCGCGCGCGCACACACACACACACACACACTCGCTGGCTCGCACACACAAAACTTCGCTCACTCCATTTCCCAGCGGGATTGGTATACGCCTTTCAAACGTTGCGTCGGGGGAATAACACACACACATTTATATATTTGCCTATATCCTCGTGTCAGCCGAAAATTTACACGGGAAATAAATGACTTGCGCGGCAAATTTCATTCAATGCTGAATACGATGGCGCAATCACACACACACAGCCTCTCTTGCTTCCCAGAGGGAGAAAGCGCGCGCGCGCCCGCGCCCGCCGATCGCGCCAACCAAAACGCCAACACGGCTAGGAAAAAAAAACAAACTTCCCATGCTGTTTGGGCCAACAATTACGCGCGTCTGGCCAACACGAAGGACGTAAGCCACCAACGCTTATGGCCAAAGAGGGAAAGGGGAGGTGGGGGGAGGCCTGCCAACACCACGATGCGTCAACCCCTCTCTCTCTCCCCCACCCCTCTCCTCGCTGCCACAAGGATGCTTAGTGCTTGACGCAGACCATAATACCGCATCACGAACCACCACCATAGACGGGTGAGGAGGAGCGGCTGCCATATGCGTCTGTGGCGCTTCCATCCCCCTGACGGCTACTGCGGACACTATGGCTACCATCTTCATCCCCTTCAGCTTTTCTGTTTCTACTCATAAACTCACTAAAGGACGACCTCCCAGATAAAGGCTCTGGACGACAGATTGTAGTAGACCACCTGAGGAAAATATAATTACTGAAAAATATATGCAAAAACCAAAACAAATTGTTAGCGATGTAGATGGGGCTGCTATCCACATCAGATGAGGGTGTATGGACGTGTATGCCCGC
Organism: Panulirus guttatus; assembly: GCA_032361385.1. Classification (NCBI taxonomy): domain Eukaryota; kingdom Metazoa; phylum Arthropoda; class Malacostraca; order Decapoda; family Palinuridae; genus Panulirus; species Panulirus guttatus. Next base: position 3,566 of record JAUUDW010626596.1, read on the forward strand.
TATGTTATGTAACCCGTGTCTCTACCAATTTCGCTGCAGCGGCTATGTTGGATAGTGGCGAGAAAGCGAGTGAAAAAAACGTTCCCTCAACCATCGCAGATTTACGTAAAGGCAATACACCCCCTCAGGAACCGACCGAACTATACCAAAGCTATCCTCAGCGAGGCTTTTGCGTTGCTAACCCAACCACTCGTCCGTGATTATCATAATATCATAAAAAAGAGAAAAAGTCTCTGCTATTTGCATTTCATTACCTCTGTCCGCTTTCAGAGGGTAAAACATACAAGCTAGTACCTTAAAAAATCTGAGCCACAATTCGTCCTAACTTGTGTCGTATAATTTGTGGTGAGCTTGTGTCAAGCTGGTCCTGAGATGACTGCCGAACTCACAAGACTGTTAGGTTAACAGTTTGAACTGGTCTATGGTAGACGACAGTTCAAAGAGATGGGGGCCCCCCCACGAGTGTAAAACTCCATCCCCGCACGGTACAAAATAAGGTAATTACTGAACCTATTTTCTAGAGACGTGGCACCGTCTGGGACGGGTGTCTTCTCCACCCATCGACAACATGAAGAGCGCGACGATAAGACCCCTGGGGATGACGGCTGACTCACAGGTCGTACCGAGAGGTAGTCAGGTCGTGCTCAAGGGGTTAAGACAGAGGGGCGAACCTCTACTCAGCATAGCACGACGGAAGCCCTTGGACACTTCCCCCTTTAAGCATCAATATCCATGTGGTACTTTAACAGTGAATTATCTACGGGAGCAGAACTATGTAAACCCCTGCAGGTGCTTCTTTATCCAGAGGTCTTGGGAATCTGCTGGTAATGTGTAACCTGTTCTGCTTCCGCTTGGTCGAACTGTACCAGGACCTCCTACACATATACGCTCCTTCCATACTCTGTCACGATGTCTCTCTCCTTCACACATACATACTGCCACTCACATACACGTCACATCTGCCTTCCTCCCTCATTCTCGCCACTGTTGGTGTAGCACCAGTGAGACCACACGACACCTTCCCGGTGGCCACAGCCCCATAAATCGGCCATCTCTTACGTGCCATCACACAGAATCATACAACAGGGTTGGCAGCTTCACGGTTCAGGAGCAGGAATGGCATTCGTAACGGGGGAAGAGCAGTGATCAGACAAGAGGTCTGCTGGCATTCTCTCCGGCTAAAAAGCGATGAGGAGGAGGTGGTCGGTTTTCTCACGACTAAGAATGTAACCGGAAAAAAAATGGCTTGTACTTTTACAGTCGAGAGGTAATTTACATGGTGCTGATCAGCGGCTAGATGGAGTGTGGTACAAGGAAGACCTTCTGGCTCCAGCACGACCACCCTCTGGCTCCAAGAGGACTGCTTCCTTGGCTCCAAGACAGTACTGAGGAGATTTATGAGTTTCTTTTGCCTCCAACGTAAGGTTCTTGGTGGGGCCAGGCGGCACATGGGGGGAGAGATGACCCTCCCCTGCCAGACACGGGGTGGCCACGGGCGGGGCCACTAACCCTGCCCCTGCCAGACACAGAGCGGCCACGGGCGGGGCCACTAACCCTGCCCATGTTGGACACAGATGGGGCCACTAACCCTGCCCCTGCCAGACACGGAGCGGCCATGGGCGGGGCCACTAACCCTGCCCCTGCCAGACATGGAGTGACCACAGGCAGGGCCACTAACCCTGCCCCTATTAGATACAGAGCGGCCACGGGCGGGGCCACTAACCCTGTCCCTGCCAGACACAGAGTGGCCACGGGCTGGGCCACTAACCCTGCCCCTGCTGCACACAGAGCGGCCACAGACGGGGCCACTAACCCTGCTAGACTCGGAGCGGCCATGGGTTGGACCACAAGCTCTGCCTCTGCCAGACACAGAGCAGCCGAGGGCGGGGCCACTAACCCTGCCCCTGCCAGACATAGAGTGGCCTCGGGTGTGCCACTAACCCTGCCCCTGCCACGGGCGGGGCCACTAGCCCACGCCACAAAATCATTACCGGCAGTTGATTTCAGCTGCTGGGTGGAGCGGCGGACGCCCTGGGATTACTGGGTCTGTAACTGGGATTTTACGGGGGATTTTTATCTCGTATTTAGTCATAGGATTCGTATTGTACTCTTTAGTTTATGACTCAGGCGTGGGACTTGCCATGTGGAGTCCTGTGGTTGATGTGTCCTGCTGGATACATGGTATTGTACTGCTGTCTGATCCAGATAGTGATGATGATACATGCTGAACACATGATAATGATACATGCTGAATACAACAGATGATGATGATACATGCTGAACACAGCAGATGATAATGATACATGCTGAACACAGCAGATGATAGTGATACTTGCTGAACACAGCGGATGATGAATGATACATGCTGAACACAGCAGGTGATGATGATACATGCTGGACACAGCAGATGATGATACGTGCTGAACACAGATGATAATGATACATGCTGAACACAGCAGATGATGATGATGATACATGCTGAACACAGCGGATGAAGATGATACATGCTGAACACAACAGATGATAATGATACATGCTAAACACAGCAGATGATGATGATACATGCTAAACACAACAGATGATACTGATACAAGCTGAACGCAGCAGATGATAATGGTACATGCTGAACACGGCACATGTAATGATACATGCTGAACACAACAAATGATAATGATACATGCTGAACACAGCAAATGATAATGATACATGCTGAACACAACGTTTGATAATGAGACGATAGACAGTCCATGTCATATACTGTTGCCTGTGACTAATGTAGTGCTTCATAGGAGATTATAACTAATTTATATGAACACATATAACTTAAGAAATTATCAGTGTGTTTGTTAATCAGTATTTATTATGACAGATCTCCACATTAGATAAACATACGCATTATAATCACGTACGATAACGTCATACAAGATTTTAGCATATAAAGTAAGATTAAGGAATTAAGGAGAATTAAAGTCCTACATATTCGTTGCAATGAGGAATATTGAAGGAAAATTTAAAAGTTTTAGAACACACATTTCCACTCATATATAGAATGGACTTCCCATCCAGATATGGTAAGAAACCAAGCCAATCCTGAGGAAGAAGAAGACTAGAAGACAAAAGAAGAAGAAGAAGAAGAAGAAAGGAAGATGGCGTGAGGTGCAGTGCATCCGGAGAACTTGAGCCGTTCGAGAAGACAATTGGATCGGCTGGGGAGGACGCCTTACTCCGTGCGTGCGGGTTATAGGTTCAGAGAGGCGAGGGCGTTGGCTCCTCCTTCCGTCCCGGCAGATGGAAGGGATCTGGGCCGTCACGGCGCCTCAGCCCACCTTAGGAGGACCTGTTAGCCCACTTCATAGACGGTCCTTGAAGTGTACCGTACGAGGTGGACCGCTGGCCACTGTTGACAGTGATGTCAGATTAAAATACCGACGAGACTTTTAATATTCCTGCTTATAGACCACTGTGGACCAGCAAACAACCATGGACCGTCACTGTGGACCAGAAAACAACATTTTCCATTACAGTGGACCAGCGAACAACTGTGCAGCGTCGCTGTAGACCAGCAGACAACGTCACCCGTCACTGTGGACCAGCAAACATCTCCACACTTCCCTCCTGACACTGGGTAGCATTACGTCTCCTCCTGACACTGTGGACTATCCCACTTCCCTCCTGACGCTCTGGCTGGCACCACATCCCCTCCTGACAGTGTGGGCGATGGATTAAGTGATGTTGATAATGTGGAGGTGCAAGGAGAGAGTGCAGGATATTGGTTATGTTATTGCAGGGATGAACTGTGCTGTTTTACACCTGAACTGAGGGGAAATTTAGGTAGATATTGCGTTGTAGCAATATTAGATTTGACCAGTTCACAGCTTCCCCATCCTGGGACGCTCTGCAGGCCCGAATTAAGAAAAAGGAGACATGTTGTCCAGCGCGAGAGAGAGATCGAGTATTAGGGTGAGGAGGGGCGAGGAAATATGTTGAAGTTGTAGAGTGAATAGGGTGAGATGGTGAAGAGCAATGATCATTTATGGAGAGAAGACGGAGGGTGGGCGATAGGAGAGAACCTTGAGGGACACCGCTGTTGAGGGACACCGCTGGCGACGGACACCACTGGGGAGGGACACCACTGATGAGGGACACCACACCCGAGGGACACCGCTGACGAGGGACACCACTGCTGAGGGACACCGCTGATGAGGGACACCACAGGCGAGGGACACCGCTGACGAGGGACACCACTGACGAGGGACGCCACTGGTGACAGGATAAGGAAGGAAAGTCACTCAGCCAACGAGGACTGCAGTGGGTCGACGGGAGAGGAAGGTGTGCACCAGAGGACAGAGGGAAGCAGAAGAAGCCAGAGGAAGGAAGGAAGCTCAGGGGATGTCCAGGACCACGCCAGATGACCCACCTACGTTCCTGGAAGAGGAGGACAGGATGTGAGTCACATGGGAGAGATCGCCAGCAGATCTTGCGCTGCGGAAGTCGTCTTGGTGATGAGAGAGACGGGAAAGGGATTCTAAGTGTTGAGGAAAGTTTCAAAGACTTTGGAGAGAACAGACGTGAGAGCAGTGGGACGATAGCTGGAAGGGCTGAGCCTGTGTCCTCTCTTAGGGCTGCGCTGCATTGAGGGTCTCCTCCAAGAAAGCAGAAAGGAAGGAAATGGCTTTCCAGACAATTGGATGTAGTATCTGTCCAGTCAGCATGAGTAATTGGTGACTATCTCTCCGGTCGACAGATGGAACAAATGGCTCTGTCCAGTCATCAGATGGAATTAATGGTCATCTGTCCAGTCAGCATGAGTAACAGGTGGCTATCTGTCCAGTCAACAGATTGAAGTAGTGACTGTCTGTCAGGTCAACAGGTGTACCTTGTAGCTATCCATCTAGTCAACAGATGGAACTGATGGTTTCTGTCCAGTCAACAGATGGAACTAGTGACTGTCTGTTCAGTCAGCATGTGGAAATAGTGGCTATCTGTCCAGTCAGCAGGTGGAACTAGTTATCTGACCAGTCAACAGATGGAACTAGTGGTTATCTGTCCAGTCAACAGGTGGAACTAGTGGTTATCTGTCCGGTCAACAGATGGAACTTATGGCTATCTGTTCAGTCAACAGATGGAGCTAATGGTTATCTGTCTAGTCAACAGATTGAATTAATGTTTTTATCTATCCAGCCAATAGCTATCTGACCTGTCAACAGATGGAACCAATGGCTATCTGTCCGGTTAGGAGATGGAACTGGTGGCTGTTTGACCAGTCAAGAGATGGAACTAGTGGCAGTCTATCCAGTCAACAGATGGAACTTGTGGTATTCTATCCAGTCAACAGATGGAACTAGTGGTTATCTGTGCATTCAACAGGAGGAACCAGCAGAGGTACTGTTGCCTCCTTGGACGGAGTACTGTTATTACATTTGATAAGACCTGCAGCGTACAGAGTAGCCCTGACTTGCGACTCTTGCCCACACCAATGGTTGGCTCAGTCAAGCTCAGTGCTGTGTGAAAAGATATTTTTCATCAAGAGTTTGTTTGCCATCGATTTCCTAGGGACAAAAAAAAGAATGCTGTCTTTGTTTTTGTCATTGTGATGAACTATTTTTTTTCTTATTATTTTTCCTTTTATAAAAGCATGTGATTATACTTTATGACAAATCCTCATTCACGGTAGTTACCTGAACTTTTACAGTGGCAGATATAACACTGGCAAAACATGCCCATATCAAGGCCATGTCGAGTGAAAGAATAAAGAAGGTAAGGAAAAATGAACGAAGAGATTAATCAGGATTCCGCGGGTGTTTGCACAGATGATTTGTAAAGGTAAAGAGATAACGCGAAGAGGAAAGATGGAAGAGGGTTCCACAGCTTGTCTGTTCTTGGGGAGGAGGAGGAGAGATGGGGGGGTACTGTATCATAACGGTCAGTTCTCGTGTGGCTGGTCCTTACACAGAAACTATAGGCAGAATCAGCCAGACGCGCGGCACTTGACTAAGTCTTGGGTCGCGGGCACAAATTCAGGCAGGCAGCTCTCGAGGTCATTGGCCAAAACAATGCCTATAGAACGTGGAGAGACCAGGACTTTGTGGCTGACAGACGGGATGGTTGCAGAGATGACGGCTGGAGAATTAATGAGATGGAAGGATTTTGGTTCCGCTCTTGCTGTTAGGGAGGTGGATGAGGAACCGCCCCAGATGTGAGAGCAGTACTCCATACTTGGGAGCACAGAGAACCCCAGTGGACGTGGAAATAAGAAATAATCATGGCACCTTTATAGTAACCCTAGCTCTCGGGAAGCAGACTTTGTGATGTTGATTATATGGGTCTCCAGGACAGTGTGGAGAATAGGATTATGCTGAACATGTTTGTGTTATTACAGGGTTGAGCTGAGATGTTTTGAAGCTGGACTGAGGGAAGCAAGGGACACAGATATGTAGAGAGAAATTGCACCTCAGCGCTGTTCTCTTAAACCCATATTGGTGATCAGGAAGAAGGAAATGGCGTTCTAAATGTTTAAGAAAGTAAGAGTTAAGGAGAATTTCGAGGATTTTAGAGACAGAGTAAGAGCAATGGGCCGCTAGTTGGAGGGGTTAGAACGGTCTCCTTTCTGAGGGATGGGCTGCACCAGGACAGGCTTCCAGGACGAAGGCAAAGGTTGGGCTTTAGGACAGGGACGATATAGGCGAGCATGGACGGGAGTTAGCTCAGAGGCTGACGCCCTTAGGACTCGAGGGGGTATGTCATCTGGGCCATACGACTTGCCCACCTGCAGCTGGGAAAGGCCCCGGACGACCATGCACGGAGGAAATTCATGAGATGGCGCGAGTTCAGTGGGAGGAGACGTGGGTGGCGGACTGGACGTGGAGTTATCCGCACTGGAACTGGAGGAAGATAAGGTACCAGAAATCGATCGGCTTTATCGGCTGGAGAGTTGGCTGTTCGCTGATCGGGTCGCAAGGGAGGAGGAGAGGCTGACTTACAGAAGCCGTTGGAGATGTATTTGGTTAAGGGCCAAATACAGTAGAAGAGGTCAGATCATCACACCTCACATGTACTCTATCTTTTTTTATTCACTTGCTGATAGACTGCGCCATTGTGGTTCGAATCATTTTAATACGCATGACATTTAAATCCTTACATTACAGTCATTACCGCTACTTTATTTCATTTTATCAAGAGCAGTAAACATTTGATATTAGCTATTGAACATGAGGCAATTACTGTGAATACCGAAATGGCGCTTTTTATATGGAAACCTGATTCCCTTTGTGCCGAACGTTTTTCATGATTACTGAATGACTAATGGATATCCTCAACAGGAATAATGCACTACATTGAAAGTGGAGACCACTTTCAAATCATTGGATTTTATGCTCAATTCAATGCATGTGAAGTCATAGAAATATCCATAGTATTTGTTCATGAAAAACAAATGTAGGAACAGGCTGTATCATGTGCCTCCAGCACATTGTCCCTTCGTGTTATATCATTTCAGAATAACAACATTAAGGTTCATACGAGATCTGGTCTTCAATGCGCAATATATCTTCCTCAGGGAATGATTACAGCAATTTCCGATTACTTACTGATTACTGAATGAAAAGAATGAGGTTTTTCAAAGAAATGCACGACTGATTACATGAGAACTAATGAAAAGTCATTATTGAAATCATCAGTAACCAATTTCCTCTGAATATCAGGAAATAATGAATGGATCTAAAGGCTCCTTCCCGCCTAAGGCAGCGCTACCTCCAGTTGCAGGAAAATGTGGACTCCTTTGGATTGAGAAGGTCTTTGACCGGACTGTACTGCCAAATGATAAAGCCTCGCCAAAGGTGACTTTTGACTGGCAGTGTAACCTCTTAGAGGCGGAGCCGGGTAACGCCTATATAT